>JAGDQP010017194.1:0-39047 GCA_022664845.1 Lepisma saccharinum | reverse complement strand
ATAATTTCCTCCTTATTTCTGGTTACGATCCCGTCAGGTCTCTTAATTGCAATTATTTGCTTTTTCCCTATCATGAGCTGCTGTTTAGTTTTCTTCAGGCTCTTGTTTTCCTCGATTGTATTTCTAACAAGTTTTGTGTTCTCTCTACATAATCCTCTCTTATTTTCATCTTTATGGTGTTATTTAGTTCTATGTACTCAATCCTCTTTATGTGATTTTCCTCTTCTTTTATTGTTCTCCTTTTCTCCATCAACAGTTTACAGTTTATTCTGAGATTTTGCTCTGTTTTTCTTTTTGATTCCTGCTATTTCCCTTGCCGTCTCTCTTATTACCTCAATCAGTATTTTATTACAGCTATTGGTATTTTCTTTATCTTCTAACTCTTCCAAGGCGCTGAATCTGTTGCTCAGTTATATTTGGAATGCCTGCCTGTTTCTCGATTTTTAATATATATATATATATCCACATAGCACAAATTTCCAAGGGACATCCTAGGGACATCCCACACTGCCCATTCTTATTCCGGGGATATTCAGAAGATCCATAGCACGTCCCTCGGACGTCCTGCTGGAATATCCCAAACCGATGCCAGAAGGACGTCAATAGGATGTCCCACTGAAGTCCTATTTAATCATGAAGGTTCATTCGTTGTTTGTTTCTTTTTATTAAATAAGCGCCCCAAACTATAACTGCCATTGACTTATACCTTTGTGATGAACCTGCTGTGATGCTGACCTCACGTTAAATGAAGGGAAAATAACTTCAAGTAAAAGCGAGAAAATGTTGTTGTTGCAACATACACGGAAAGGTCAATGAGGAAAGCAGACTGGATAATGAAAAACTTCACGGACTTGACGAGTCATGTTGTAAGTATAATGAAATCGCAAGGACTAAAGTGGGCAAGGCATGTAACTTGGATGTCTGAAAAATGAAGATTATATTCCATCGTGGTTGGTAAGCCTGAGTAAAAGAGACCGTTAAGAAGACCGAGTTGACGTTGGGAGGATAATATTAAAAGAGATCTTCGAGAAATAGGATTTGTGATGAAAATTAGCTTGATCTTGCTCAGGATAGAACACTATGGAGAACGTTTGTTACTGTTGCGATGAAGTAAGCTATAGAATAATAATAATAATTATTATTATTATTATTATTATTATTATTATTATTAGCGCTGTCGCATGAACGTCAGTGTATAAGGAAACATACACAGTTTGGTCTCTTGTCTTTTCCTCCCAGTCCTAGATCCTAATAACTACAAGTCACATACACCGTTGAATTCCTGATCGTCTGAAACGACGAGGAAAACTTTAACTTTGACTCTAAAAATAGTAGATCCCTTTCAATCGCTTAGTATTCTCCATTTGTTTCTTAAACCTAGATCTTAGCAGATACAAGTTAGATAGAAATGAGTAATAAATCATTGGACTCCTTATGGTCTGAAACGGCAAGGAAACTATGACTTTGACTCTAAAGGTGACAGGTCGTTGTGAATCGCTTAGTATTTTTCATCTGGATGTTTGTCTGTCCCTGCCTCTTGATCTCAGTAACTGCAAGGCACACATAGATGAGTCATACACCCTAGGATTTCTCATGGTTTGGAAAGGAGGTGAAAATGATGACTTCAACTCTTTTTAGATAGTTCTTAAAACAGCATTTGATTTTTAGGAGGGCGCTTTGGTTTTGTTTATAATAAAACCATTACTATAATTTTAATTATTGTATTAATGCTACATTTGGCAATGTAATTCACTCTTTTCTGTTCGTAGAAGAAGGAATAGTAAGCTTGGGTTTTTTACCTTAGCCCTATCCTACACTAAGCGTTTTGGTCGCGCGATCAAGTCGCACAAAGTATCTCAATCCATTCTTTCTTATGGAGCACCGCACGCGAGACGACTTGATCGCAGCGACACCATTTGGCCACAGAGAGGGAAGCAATGTCCACGATTCCGAAGGCCAAAGTCGCGTTCCATTTATTCATATGGATCACCGTACATTAGGCGACTTGGTCACAAAATAGCAGCCATGCTCCATTTTGGCCAACTGAACCCGTTCGTCCGCTTCTTGATTTCAACAAGTTTCTACTCAACTATTATTCAACGCCGAATAACCGTTGAACAGGCTGACATTTTGGCGCATTTACTAAGTTAAAATTACGTTTCGGTACTTACATTTAATCCACACATTTTCAACGTATGTGTACTACCGGGGCTCTCTCTTTCTATGTGTGCTTGTGTGTGTATATTTTCTCGGGATACATCCATGCATCAACATTTTGTCTTTAGTTTCGATCGTTTAATGCAGGCACAATGGTAGATTTTTTTAAAAACAATTATTAATGTTGGATTATTTTCAGTTAAACCTGATTAGAAGAATGAAGTTCCGAGAATCGACATCTGGTCATTTCTTGGAAATTACACTATTATTGGAAGAAGAAATCATCTAAAATTTTCTTCAGTTATAACATCATGAAACAAGAAGTGTAGATATTGTGGAGAAAAAAAATATGTACTAAGGAGTCAAATTTCAGTTGATTTGACTGCTAGTTGCGTAAACATATACATGTTGGACACGGAAAATTTTATAATAGAAGTGGGGACGTACTGTGAAAAATATGTGGCAGTGAATATTCTTTATTATTTAACGATATACAAATACAGTCCAGCCGGCCGGGTTGCCGAGCGGTCTGCGGCGGTAAGCCATCTGCTCGAAGGTTCCGGGTTCGAGTCTCGGCACGGACATGGGTGTGGATTTTAACAGCTAAAGGGCGAATCGTGACGGATCGAAGTCCAAAGATCTAAGGTCGAAAACTGGTCCAAATAAAAATAAATAGAATTTAAAGTTTAAAATACAGTCCAATTCCGGACATTTAACACTGGATATACTAAAAATAATAACAACAGGGGAAAATTTTTTGGAAATAATCAGCCTGAACTTAAGGTACATTTCAGAATTTCCGTGGCGTTACGGAGAAAAACCAGCAAGAACCTCAATCAGGAAGGCTGATTGGAATCGAAGCCAGGCCCACCCTATTTATTACAAGTCGAACACTCTACCGACTGGTCTAGCTGACGAAAAAGATGTAGTAAAAGAAAGATGTATTCCGTCAGAATTTTCAGTTTGATGGGTATAAATCCAGTGTTACGGTAGGTGGTGTAAGTAGAGTTTTGCAATGTTTATTTCTATTTCTCGCCTGAAAATCATCCTCATATATGCCGGCAAATACAAACAACTATCGGCAATATTGTGTGGGCACATTAACAATACTGTTAAATTTGAAGAGTCTTATTTCACCACCTTTGATTCCGTTACATTTCTTTTGTAATTTTGAATGTAGGTCAAAAGCTATTGTTGACGTAAGATTGTATTTCAAAACTGCCTAACCTATTGTTTGTTTTTTCCACAAGGAATATATTTGTGAAGTTTGTATGGGCCACCACCATCATTTTGGGCCACCAACAACGGAAAAGATTATTCGCACCTCGAGAAGACAAGAAAATAAACTCAAGGAAGCAAAAAGCAACAATAATAACATTCACAAAGGAGTCGTGAAATGGCGACAATGGAAAGAAGACGTAAGAACATGGCTACTTGACTAAAGAAGGGCTGGGATATCAGTGTCTAAGAAAGATGATAATTTGCAAAGCAGATGGCAGATGAAAGAGATTTAAATGAGTTCTCAGGTTGATTTCCGTGGTGTTCCGGATTCATGAGAAGAAGTAGCCTTCCTATGCGTGTTAAAACAAAAGTTGGATGCCGGATGAATATGAGGACAAAATTCTTCGGCTTCACATCATTGAAGCAAGATGTCGGAAAAAAAATATTGAACTTTTGCAAATACCAAATATGGACGAGAACCCTTTAACATTTAACGTGCCTTCAAATAAAGGTACAAAAACTGTAACTGTGAAAACTACTACTGTCCAGTAAAAGACTCGTTACACTGTTGTGTTTCATGTTTCGCTGATGGAACAAAAATTGAGGCCGTTCTTGGTATTAAAAATAAAGACAATACCAAAGAAACAAATATCGAATGGAGTAGTGATTCATGTTCACAAGAAAGGATGGATGAATGAAAATGGATTGAAAATATGAATAGAAAAGGCGTGGTCCAGGCGTCCTGGTAGATTACTGAGTTACTTCTTTACTTGTTTAAGATTAATTACGGGCCCACAAAACTGAAACTGTCAAGAAGAAATTGTGTGATATGAAAATGTACCTAGCTGTAATCCTAGGAGGGCTGACAAGCCAGTTTCAACCATTGAATGTTTGTATCAACAAACCTTGTAAGGGACTCGGGGGAAGAAGGGAAATACATGGATGCATTCTCCTAATTTCGATGTTACTTCTGCAGGAAGGAGGAAGAGACACAGTTTCTCACAAGTATGTGAATGGGTGAAAGCATCATGCGATAAAGTTAAGAAGGAAACTCTCATCGAATCATTTAAGAAATGTGGAATCAGTAACGCTACAGATGGTTATGAAGATGACAATCTGTTTCAAGACAGTGATAGCGCTGTTTCTGGTATAACAAGTGATGAAATTTCAAGATCCGATTGTCGGAGTGACTGTGACGAATGAACTCTTCCAATGAGATCAAATATTATCGTGTTCTTATTTCTGGCAGAGGTACTTCTAAAAGGGATTATGGCATTGTTGTATTTTCGTACACGTTTTTACATTTTGTGATATTCCTATGTAAATTATACCTGTATTATTTCTTCCATTACAGTAAAGTAAAATGAAAAAAATAAAATAACTAAGTAATTGAATTTTAACGTACATAATACTTTCTCCTGAAAATCGTGTTCAAAGAGAGCCGAACATCTTATACGCCGGTGTGTCCTATACGCTGGCAAATACGACGTCGGAACGCTCAGCTTATGTTCTCTAGCAATGGCAAATTGTGTTCATATGGAAGTAACAAAAATTATTGATCAATTAGCAAATGGAAACGATATAATAATGAAGAAGTGGTAAATATAATATAGACCAAAGTTATTATTGAACATCGTCAGTAAAACTTGTTACGGAAGGCCGAAACAAACTAGTTAGCTTCTATGAACGGGAAATAAAGTTTATGGTGAAGTGGGTTCCGAACCACTCCGTACAATAAATTTCCTAGACTTTAACCTGTGATCAAACTTTTCATAAAGGTAACGTACATGTAGTGTTGTAGCCAAGTACTCTCGTAGCCTAGTATATCTAATATATGTAGTTATAATTGCAAATAAAGTCTATTATTGTGGCTTTATATAGCAATTGAAAGTGCATGTTAATTAATGTTTAATTTTCCAATTCCTGTATAAAATTCTGCCTTCATTATAGTCGTCACTTCCACAAATTATAGTATCATCTGTTTTACTTGCGACTCCACAAATTTATATTTTACATTAAATCAATCTCACTAATGATTCTTGGGCGATTAGGCTAGTGTTAATTTTCTCTTCCGTTTTCAGAGTGCAGAATACTTCATAGAAGTAGGGAAATATACTACCAAGCTATTTATTTGATAGGCTCGTGTGCAGCGTTACACACAATAATTACGGCTTCGATTCCTTGGGGTCTATTGAACGGTCTATTGAATAGTAGTTAGTTTTAGCCGCTCGTAACAATGTTCACACTGATAGTGTCCAATCATTGAGTCTTTCCACCTTGTGTTTATCTCTTCCTCTATAAATATATTAAGCCTAGAACAATTACTCGATATTTGGGACGAAGCAGCCATAATTTTGAGTTTCTGTAGCTCCAAAACTACGCATGCTTCGAAATTTCTTCAAACGAACTTTTCCTTGTTTCGATGCGAATAACTACCTCCAGAACTTTACATCATTCTATTTTGGCCCTACTAGTCAATTTGATTCTTTGATAAAATAATTTTTATATTGCAAAAAAATGTCTCAGTGGCAGTGTCTCAATCATAAACATTGCTTAAATATATTTGTCGAATACCACTTCGAATTTGATTTCTTAATCCGACACCGCTTACGTCATTATGTGTTATTACAACATTTGTTACGCTGTCGCTTTAACTTGGAGTACATGTAGCTCCGAAATAATGCATCAATTTGAATTTCTTCCAAGGAACACTTTTCTTGCTTAGATGTAAATAGGCCTAATTACCTCCCAAAGTTTGCACCGTTATTTCGCGTACAACCTATATGTATGAAAGAAAATATATATCGTCCCATTCAAGCCGGGAGACATGAGTGTATTCTTTAAAATGTTTGCACCAGTGAAAACAAACAGTAAAAGTAACTGATTAAAGATGTGTGGAACGTAACATCTGCCCTTTACCCGGATGAGCAACTATGAAAAGAAAAATATTACTGAAACCATAACAACAACAACGCTATAAAGAACTGCCAACTTCCAAAGACTTATTTTAATTCGAAAAACTCTTCATGCAACTTACACTCTTCTGCCATGAAAGAAATAATAAGGCTATGAATTTATTTCTAAATTATGTTATAAAAGAATAAGCTAAAATCCTTACATATTCTCACTTTAGATTAATGTTAGGTTACGTTAAGCAAAGAATTCTGTTTCTTTTCTTTTCCTGTATATCCAAACATTGCTCAGATATCATCTAATTCACGGATGATTGACTTCCGCCATTTCCTTCTGTTTTATTGATCGCGGTGGGAAACATCCGCGGTGAGCAATTACATCGCATTTTTTTTATCACAAAAGGAATTTATGATTCCTTTATCAAGCCTAAACATAATATATTTATTCGTTTTAAATTACCAAACAGCATTATTGAAAACTACACGCGAATGTTGTTCTGGCATCTTGAGGCAGAAAGCCTTGGCATTAAGTTGACGTCACAGTTTTTGAACGATAAAATCAGGAGAGAAAGTTGTTAGCAGCCGAGACCTGCCTGGATCAACAGAAGAGGAACGGGAAGGGATGAAATATATCTCATTCCTGTCCAGCGAAACCTTCGTGTAGGTTGGGTGGCCTACGTTACCGATTTAACATTTCAGAAATTGAATTCACTCATCGTACAAAAATTACCAAAATAAATGTATTAAATTCTACAGTATGGATCGTATATTGAGAAAAGTGCACAGGAAGTAAACGTAATATATGTTGTTGTACTTTCAGGAAAGTGTATACGAAGTACAAAATAAGTGCATTTTAGGATATAAGATACACTTTCTAAAAAGTATACAAGAAATTTGGGGAAAAAAGTGTATATGCTTGTGTACTACAGGGGACAAAAGTGTGAAACAGTTCCCCGAGTACGACGATGGTGGCGGAATTCAGTTTGCGACAAAGAGTTGGATCTGATTGATTTATTTGTATGTTGTGCCTGTTTTCAACAGTGGGAAGGTTTTATCAGTCACTTCTATTTTAGGTTTTTGAACATAATACAACCAGGCATTAAATGTTTTATATGGTAAGTTGTATTTGTCAGAAACAGCACTCATAGTCAGTTTAAAATAAATAATAAATAATATGTCTAATTGTATTCTGTTAAGTAACGAAGAAACCCCTATGAATGGTCTAAATATGGGCTACGTTGTTTAACTTTCCTTGTCTTGGAACGCAGTACTTTCAATTTCAAACCTAGTAAGTCCTTTTCATATTTCAACAGTTCCTGCCATAAAGAAAAAAGTCAGCAGTCGACTTAGAAAACGAGAAATTGCTATTGTTATAACGGATAATCCATGTCAAGAAATAATTAGGGCTTCCTTGGAAAAGCAGGACTCTAGTAAATGCAAGAACACATTTATTTTAGTTAAGTTGAGCAAAGAGCTTAACAATTTAAAAATTGAATACACCTGAATGGAAAAGAAAACAATGAACTTTAGAATTCACAAAACAATAATCAAATTCAGAAGTATCCCGAATGATGATGTTGATAATGATGAAGATTTTTTTGGCCAGCCCCTGTATATATATATTTGTATGTGTGTATATGTATATATTGTATATTCTGTGACAGGATATTCTGGAAAGATTAATACAGCCAATCTTGAAACATATAAATCAGCCCTCATACATTGTCTCTTCCAAAACGTTTTCCATTGGAAGGTTGAACCATCGCCTGATACACTTTAAAAGGATTAAAATTAGGTAAACAATTACCTTATATTTTGTATGATGCATTCACAAGATAGCTTCTGTTTGAGGTTATACTTGTGCGCGCCGTCAGCGAGAGGGATCACAGAAGATTTAAGGAGTCAAGGGTTCACGATATAATATTTTATTCATATATACACATAAGATGATTTTTAGATGTGAAAAAAAAATAATTGTGGAAAGCTGGCTCCTCTTCCGTTTGCTGGCTGCTGGTCTGATTACATTATTTCAACCGCTGTACTGGAGAAAGTAGGAGGCAGTCTTTGACATACAATCTTAAGGAATGTCCTTACAGAATGCACTATGAAGTGTAATAACAAATTCCCAGAACAACTCAAAGCTTATAACTTCTACGAACAGATTGAAGCTGCTTACTTCCAGTAGCGGTTTCTGTCCTTTTGTATAGTAACGTAATCCTCCTTGTTCTTTTTCACTCATTAGCTATTTTCTTCTGATTAATGTTTCTCAAAGCGCTGGAGTTACGTTGCTAAGTATTACACGTGTTAGTGCTTCATATCCTGTGTGTGGAATATTATCTATAATGAGAAGGCAAGACATTTTTTGTATCACCAATTACATAACCTTCGAAGTTATATTACTTGTTCTTAAATTATCCATTTCAAACATATGTGATATTCATTAGTTTGTTTTCTTACAGAAGGAACGACAATCTCTTTTCCAGCAATTATTCAATATGGTAATTTTGTATTACTTCATTTTTTTTTCAAAATTGCTGGAAAAGTTTAACTGATTTATTAAATAACATAGTTACATCTGATTATTTGCACATATTTGTTCCTAATAAGAAAGTAATAAAATCAACACGAGATCACTTGGGTAACGTAATTTCGTTATGTTTGCTTTTATATATGTGTTCTGATTCGCAAACTTTGAAATTCACATTGATTTCGTTCTGTTGCTTAAAAACGTTTCGCAATTCTATTATTGTAGTATGGTGAATTGCTTTACAGGGAATTAAATTTATATATCGTATTTAGGCATCGCAAATTCACGCTGTTATCTTATAAATGCCGTAATATTTACTTTTTAGATAGTAAGGAAGATGAGACCTAGTTGCAGGAGAGGGGAACGTTGCAACAGTGCTATTTATTTGGCGCGCGCATAGTGAAAGCTCAGGCATGGTGAGTTTGCACCACCATTGTGAAATGGGTGTTGAAGTAAATAACTTGAGGCAAATTTCTCAACTTTAAAAATGTTTGGAAGAGAAAATTCACCAGATAAGTAATGTTTACAGCAATAGGAGCGAAGTGAATATAGCAGAACTCTATTGCTGCATGAAATTGTATTATTTTTACGAAAAATAATGTATGAAAATACTTACATGCTGAACGTCTATTAAGACATAGCAGCATGAGTTAGTGTGGTAAGTCGCAATAACAAGTCAAGGATAGAGGTGAAACACACTCGCAAAACGCTTATACTGAAAGACTGAAACACCTAATTCTCAATTGCATTTTTATGTTTGATTTTAACACCAAGTTGAAACGTTTTAGCTTATGGCGTTAGCCTAAGTAGACAGTTCGAGCCATAAGATGGTTTTATGTCATTTCATTTAAATTTTATTGAAGTAACAGTGGCACATACTCACTAGTTGTGTTTACAGCAGGGCCTCCCGTGGCTAAAAGGAAGATTTAGCAAACCTTGAGGTCATTTTTCCCATCCTTAGTTAGGTTCCGCAATAAAAATATTGTTTTCTGAGATTCTTTGGATGTCGTATCGAATAATGCTACGCATTTTCAAAATCCAACTTCACAAAATCGGAATGGTCCCTTGGGAGTGATATCGGCTTGTGACAGCATTCCCTTACAGAAGTATAAAAGAGAAGCAACTACTGTACCGAAGAAGAGTGCAAAAATACTTACTATATTAAAAGTACACAATTCTGTTTTTTTTTAACCAAAGAAGTATTCTTCTTTTATTTTTTCTGGTGTGTGAGCCATGAAATGAAAAAAAAAACAGCTCTTTTATCGCTGCCCTAAGAAACAAAATTTCGATATTGTTGTATGCCTACATTTTCATAATTTTTAATTTCATTTTTTTTATTATTTTGTTCAACAGTGTATTTCATTTTGTATAGTTTATAAGATTTCTATTGTATTAACTTTAAGATTTGTCATGATGTTTATGAATCATGATATTTGGTTTATTGTATCCAAGCTCCAATTAATTATCCATTATGACATAGCAACTTACAGGATGTGATAGTGATATCATTTCCGTTATCAAATACATTCCTAAAATTACGATCTACCGTGTGATACCACGATTTAAACTTGACTCATAAGAACTATGAAATACAATATTAAATCCCACGTGATTTCCAGACACCGAATAACGTCATTTCCAGGAAACCAACGAGACTTCACCTTGAACGACTGTGATTCAATACTCTCCAAGAAAATGACTAAATTTAACCTTGAATAAGTGTAAATTCTCCCACGAGAATCAAATATTATTCCTTCCTTCTTTCGAAAGCAAACATAAATTTAAGTGCCAAACCAACGATCGAGACCTGTTAGAGCGGAGACGTTTTTAAGAACTTGTACAGATCAGACATCAGATAAGAAGCAGACATCTTATAATTATTGTTGAAATTCATCTTAGAACTATCTTCGTATTTGGACTTAGAATACTTCTGAACTGGTTTAAACACTGTTAAACCAAAATTAGTGAAAGTGAAAGTTTATTTTATAAAGTGCATCATCTCATCCTCCATCAACTTTAAATTCAACTTTAAAATTACAGGTACGTTGTTATCTCTGAAAAATGTCTAAAATAGTATTGTTATTGTTTCGAAGTAATTTGGTACTTGGAGCTCAACTTAACTCAGCAAAGTGTAATTATTCAAAATTTATTTTATCTTGTTTCAACTTAATTTAAATTCCATGTATTTGTCAATTAGATTCAACACGACTCATGATTCATAACGCCGTTCCCAAGTTTGTATTGATTCCATTGTTTACAATTTTAATGTTTAATTATGTAATTCAGATACTTAACAAAGTCCTAGAATAAATGTATTATTAATTGTTATTCAGATTTTCTCGTTAACAACCAAGTCCGTAAAAGAAGGTGTCCATCGCCTTGTAATTAGGTACCATGCCAGCAACATGGATACCTCCAGTGAAGAGCAATGTCTTAACTTTGATTCAGACCTCTCGCATGCGCCCTCCTGTCAATCTTAATGACCCCCGAAGCGAGTGCGTTATCAATATGGTCGTAGTTACCGAAACGACGTTTAACAAAGAATCTCGTTTCTGTCAATAAATTCGAATATATGTTTCATCTTAAATATACAGTATATACTTTATAAGAAGCCATATCGGATTTTGAAGTGTCTTTGTGCAAACTATGACCATCATGAGCAAGATAAATATCGTGTCATATTTAAAAGGTGAACGTTTAACTTATTTTATTTTTCAATATCATTTGCATTTCCTTGCAGTCGATACATTCAATTAAAGCGTAAAACATTCAGCTGAGACTTTGATAACTATAAAACTTAAATTGAAGATGCAAGTCACTTTTTGCATACCTGGCTGCTTTTATGAGTTTTCTGTTGTAACTATCTGAGACCTTCTACACAATATATTATTGGCTTTACAAGTAAAGTTTATCGTTAACAAAACGTTCGGTAGTTACACAAATGAGGGTACTGTTTGGTGTATATGTGTGTGTTGACTTAAATTTCTTACCAATAGCTCCAAAAGGATAAACGAGTTGGTGATGATAAGTTGGAAAAGTAAACCTCCAGATCAGTTTCTCCAGTTATCCTATTTTATCATAACATTTTCGTTTTTACAAATATTTGTATCTACATATAAAAATAAAGAAGTTATATATCAAAATTAATGTTGTCAGTACTTGCTACAGTAATCAGTATAGATGATGGGCCTGAACCTATTAGATTGTTGACCATTCTCCCCTTTAAGGATCTCTTGCAAAATGAATGAGGATGCAAAACCACTGAATATTATATGCATCACTATTACACTGTTAAGGTAAAATGATTTACAATTTTTAAATGCTAACAGTTAGCATGAAAAAATGCACCGATTCGTCTATAGCGTGAGCATAAATACTAAAATATAAGAATATAAACAAATCTATATTTGGGGAAAGAAATTGATGATATATTGTTAGAACATTTTTTTAGACAAACAAAAATGTATGTTCTCTTTCATATTTTAAATTGTTTAATTAATTCAACTACAAAATACTGCTCTAAATTTGTTGAATGCTTTTTTTTTGTTTATAAAAAAGGTAAAAAGAAAAGTAAAATGTAGTTTGCAATGTTCGTATTTTCAGTAAGATTTTTTACGTTCGAGCAATTAAATTTTCTTTTTTATAACCTTCAATTTGCTTTAATAAAAGCGTGGATGTATTAATTATTATTCATAATAATACGATTGTATTTTAATTGTGAATGGAACTGGGACGGATATACTTTGTTGGCAGCTTTAATGAAAAAACTGGACAATCACTACTCATAATAATGTTAAACATACACGTTTTTCATAATTATTGATAAAGTTGGGGAATTTTCATTTAATTGTTTGTTTGTTTTTTGTTTTTTTGTTTTTTAAAATCGACATGAATAAGTGGATGAGGAAGCTTTCTTCCTGGGTATGTTGTGGTCTTTCGTCTTTCAAAATTTACTGTACATATTCGAATTTAATAGATAAAAAGTTTTTGAAAAAATGTATTCCGAAAAGGAGTTGCAATTCGTTTTCCTACATCTCAAGGTAAGGTAGTCTAGTGTATTAAGTAAGATGACGGATAACATTCTTCCATACTAAAGATTAAAAGTTAAATTACATTGTGTACATTGTAAGAGAGAAACAAATATAACGTACTGGTTAAGTGGAAACCTCTAACCGTTTTAACATACCACACATTAGTGGAACAGACCTCACTGACGGTGAAACACAGTAAGTTTGGACAGGAACAAAATGATGAAATGGAGATCGATAAGAGCACATCAGACACTGTTTAGTTTATGAGTTCGAGAAAGGGAGTAATGTGGCTGCAGCTCGATGTAACATTTGGCAAGTGTATGTTGAAGATGCAGTTGAGGAAAGCACATGTCGCTGGTGGTTTTGAAAGTGCATGGACGTTGACAAAAGCTGTCAAGTGTTTTGTACTAAAGTGAATCCACCTCCTTTGTGACAGTAATCCAAATTGAATATATCAGTTCTTGATATGTTAACGTAATGGTAATAATTTCAACGGGGTTAGTATTCAAAATTTAGCTCAACTCTTCATTACACAAAGCAATTCTAAGCAATACTACACACGTATAATTCATCACAATATATTTTGGTCTGAAGTAGCATCTCTTTATTATTATCATCAACAATCTTTCTATAGCAGTATTAGTACATAACTGTACATTCTGTCAAGAAAGTACCGGAAATTGTACATTTACAAAGCCCACTTAAAGGGAGTGTTGAAATTCTTCTTGTCGCTACACTGCAAAAATAGCTGTGTTAATTCAACACAATGCGGTGCCCCAGCGTGACTACCACTTTTGTGTGTTAAATCAACACAACATACGGTGCTGATTTCGGTACTGTGAAAAAAATTACGGCCGTAGTAAGATTTGAACTTGGGTTACTCAATTAGAAGTCCAGCGTCTTACCGATTTCGCTAAATCGTTAGACAGAAAAGGCACTAGATGGAAACGATATTCAGTGAACATTGTTTGTGTTTGGGGTTCAGCAACATTTTTTTATCCTCTATATTGTTTCAATCTACTGCTTTCTTTCGGATGCGTAGCACAAAGTGAGGCAGCTACACTATTAAAAGTTTTACGGAACATTATTGGAAAACGTTTGACAACCACAGCACCCTGTAAATTTAACATAAATTTACAAATAAAAAAATATATTGTATGGGGTAGGTCCATTTTGTCAAATTTTAAAAGAACGCGATTTTTGAGTTTATAGTTTAATCCACCACATTTATGAGTTGCTAAGACAGATAGTGAGATTGAACCTTATTTCTATCACTGACTGTGCTGTTTCTCTTTCCTTTCTCTTCATTCTACCTGTATTTATCACCATAAAATCTGTTTGTTCTATTCTTGCGTGTTGAAAACGTTTTGCATTTTTATCGAATTGCTCTTTAATTTTAATTGTGTCAATGGCTTTCTGTAAGATTAGTTTCATATTAGTCTTTCTCTCTGTCTCCACCTCAAATTTCAATTCTTATGTGATTTCTTAACATATCTTTTAAGGACATTCTAAAATTGTATTTCAATGCTTGCTTCTTTAACTTTATAATGATATCCTGTGTTGACTGAAATTTAATTTGCCTTAAGGAATGAAATTTTTATCGTTTACGATAATATTCGTCTTGATCACAAAATGTTCCTTTAACTTGGATTTTACTTTCTTAAATGATTATTCCCTTAAGTGTAAACAAACAAAAGGTGCAAACTAATCTCCCGAAAAGTGTACATTCGTGACTTGTGTAGGCTATAAATATAATCACTTTTAATCCTCTCTCACACTGTAGTCGAGTTCACTTTCTAAAATCTGTAGTTCTCATCCATAGATGCTCGTCTGCTCGCATCAGAGTAAATTATGATTGTGATAATATAATAGTTCTTGTGACAGACAAGTTGTTGGTATAAAATGGGAGAACCAGATGAAACTTTCAGCACCTGTACATTGGCATGTATAGAGCACGAAAATACGTGATAGACATTCCAAAAAGGTAGCTATCCAAAATGGCGGCCATTCAAAATAGCGGCCGAAGCTATTTATTAAAATCAACATATCTCGGCTATGAGTTACCCGATTTCGATAATTTGTTTTCTTAAATTAAAGATATTTGTATTGGCTACATTTATGTTTATTAGCAATATTTTCGTGAATCTAATAGTTTTGCAGTTAATGTATAAAAGTTTCATTTTAGCCTATTTTTCTTTCTTAATTAATATTTAACTTTGAAACGACTGGTCTTAGATAAACCTATGTCCTTACACAAAATATAGCGTGTAACCTAGGCTTTAATTTAGAAAACAGAAAAGTAAACAAGAGATATGGACAATCATTGTTAGAAAATTTCTGCTGTACCAGTTAGCATTGTGGAGGCACTAACGCGTATAGAAGCTACATGATGATTTGGTATAAAACAGTGGCACCAGATGAAACTTACATCCCTTTACAATGGCACTTAAAGAGCACGAAAATACATGATAGACATTCCAAAAATGTAGCTATCCAAGATGACGGCCATTCAAAGTGGTGGCTATCGCCAATTTTCAATGGTACATATATCCGCATCGCATTTATCAGATTTCGGTAGTTCCTTTTCAAAATGAAAGATAATTTCTTTGAGTTCGATGAGCAATATCTTCATAAATCTAATAAATTTTTTTCAGTAAATATAAAAATGTGAACTTTAACCGAAATCATTTTTATTAACTTTTTGACTGAGTCAGAGTTTAGATTTAGGCGAAAATTTCTTTTCAAAAATGAAGGAAAAACGAAATTTTATGCATAATATTTTCTTATTTAAATTTGCACAATATTTTCTAAAAAAATGTTAGAAAACTACAATTTATAGATAAATAAATGCTTTTGCAAAAGACACTGCTTTTATTTGAATAAAAGAGCAATATTCCGCTAATTAATAATCTGAACCAGAGCAATTTCTGAGTATTTCTGTAACAACTACAACGCAGGATGACATACAACAGTTTCTGGTGCAAATGCTCCGGCGATCAAATTTATGCATAGCTTTCCTTCGCTGTCCTTTCTCCATTCATACTCTTCAGCCTCTGGTATACTTAAGAGTATTTTCCAAGTCTTCGTATGTAAATCTCTATCTGGAAATTTGCGCGTTCCAATGTATCCTTGCATGATGGTAGTTAGCAGCAATCGACTTCACCCGCCTTTGGATGTAAATAATTTCATGGCAACTCATTGGCACTTCCAATTTATATTTTCTTGGTGTATATGTCACAAGTAAATTTCCAAGTGTCTTCAATAACTCATCTGGAACAGTTCACTCGATTCCTATGCTTCTAAATGTTGTGACATTATTTTGTGCTGTTCCAGTAAACCTTTTAATCTTTCTTTGGCCTGCAAATGCATTTACACTGTCACAGCCTGACCTGAATGGTATCTTATTACAGCTGACGCCACTTCTTAATAAATTCTGAGACACTTTGGCCAATATAAAGTACTTTCAGTTAGTTCCTAACGCCTATCACAATGCATTTACTTGCTTTAACCTGTTTATACAGTACAACAGAAAACCAACGTTTAATTAGTAGTGATTTCTAAGGTCCAGATTATCGGATATTATTGGTCGTTTCGACAAATACAAATATATATTAAAAGAAGCGTCTTTTGAATTTAATTTTAAGATATTTAGGCAACTTCCGGTCAGACACGATGGATAATGAGATTAATTTGTGGAATAAAGAAACTGGAATGAAACGGGAGAAACTCGAGAAAATGTGTTAATCCACCACAAAGTCCATATAGCACGAGCAAGGGTCGAACCGACCACCCCTAGCATCAGCGGTGAGCGCTAAACCATTAACTTATCGCGGCCCAGCAGCATTTGGAAAGCAAATAATCACCTTAAAAAATAACGTTTCCTAATAAAACTTTAAATAAGAAAATAATAAAAATTTGTTGTGATTTTTAATTTCACCTAATAAACCAAAACTAAATATTGAATAAAATAATTTAGGTTAAAATGCACATTTTTAAATTGAACAAAAAATCTCTATCATATTTATGAAAATATCATATTTATCTATCATATCTATCATATTTATGCTCTTAATAAAAATTGAAGGCAAAGTGGAAGAAGCACTCCCTTGATAGTCGCCTTTACGACTTTAAGAATCCAGATATTTTGTATCCATGCGAGCACTTCTTCTAAAAAAAGTAATCCAGAACCCCAAAACAATAATGGTTCCCAACGAAAGCACTCGAAACCAAGGGAGGATACTCGAAGGGGCCCCACAATTAATACTCCACTATAAGGATAGGTAACTGAGTTGATAATTGTATAAAAAAGCAAAATACTGAAATTCAATTTTGCCTAAAACAATATAATGTAAGCTAATAACTCTTTCCTCTACAGAATTCGGTTACAAACAAAATGCAAATGTCAACTTGTTCAATAAACAGATCGATTAAACATACGAATCGATTATTTCTTTGCAATAGATAACACACACAAAATGTATCCCAAAAATATATATCGATACAATATACCCGAAAGTAACACTCAATAAATTTATTATAAGAATATTCAAACACACATATCAAAATTACCACTTGAATTCCAACTTCAGTTTCCAGTACTTGTGAATTTTAGCCTAATCCCTAATAATTCGTTGTTCCACAAATAGGGACCTTCATAGAAAGGACACTCGAAACGCTCTACCAAAATCCAAACCGATACGACTAATATTATAAAAAAATCAAGATGTAGGCTACGAACATCCACTGAAAAATTCCTACTAATTCGAAAAATAGAAATAGAAACAAGATAAAACTTCTGATAAACTCACTGACAAGTATCGATGAACACGTGATTAGGATCCAAGTAACGACCACGTGGCCGTGTTCGATTCCGAAAATTGGAATTTCTGAATAATTCTTTCTGATATCGAGAAACGATATTTTAATCCAATAACACACAACGTTTCTAACAGATATTAGCAACTAGCAACATACGATGGTAATAGATTCTACAGATTCAAACTTCAGCACTTCCATCTTGCATCTACGCACGGATTTGCACCAATTCGAAATAATATAATTCACTTGCTCAAATCTCCGATAAACTAATCCATAAATCTCACTCTCCCTCACGTTTGAGGAACTTACTTTACTTGACGAAAATGAACTATCATCACAGAATTACAACCTACCAGAAATTTCGTAACAATTACGAAATTCCGCATGAAAACTTCGAAACAAATTCGTAGAATCAAATCGCAAATTAATAAATTGCACAATTATTGAAAGTAGGAACACAATCCTTAACGCAGACTTCATCTATACTACGATTCACTCAATATTCTATATAATAACTATGCAGCAAAAATGTACACACCTTTCCCCTTCTTTCTCACAGGTAATAAATACCTCATGGTCTATCACATCGCCATCGAACCTGTAGTTACAAAATTTGCCGTGAGGCGGCTCTGTCATACAATCAGTAGAATACCTCTTGCTGCTATTAAACACTTTCTCAGAAATATTTCTCAAAATCACTCAAACATAAAAAAAGATACCAGGAACGTCTATTTGGGATAAAAGTGGAACGAAACCAAATGTTCGTTCCAAAAGAAATGGATTTTCATTTAAAAAATGGAACCATCGAAATCTCATTACATTGAGAATTGGCGATAGCCACCATTTTGAATGGCCGCCATTTTGAATAACTACCGTTCTACCGTTTTGTGATGTATATCACCCATATTCATGCTCTTCATAGACAAGTGTTCAAGGGCCGAAAGTTTCAATTGTATCCCGCATTTTATACTAAATCGTCGTGTAGCTTCTACACGCATTAGTGCCTCTATAATGTTACCTCGCATTGCAGAAATTTTCAATCAATTGTCCATATCTCTGGTTATACTTGTCGGATTTAATTGATCCTTTTTTAAAAAACTAAAGCCTAGGTAACACGCTATGTTTTGTTAAAGTACATAGGTTTATCAGAAACCAGTCGTTTTTAAGTTAAATATTAAAAAAGAAATGATGTTGATTTTAATAAATAGCGTCGGCCGCCATTTTGAATGGCCACCATCTTGGATAGCTACATTTCTTGAATGTCTATGACGTATTTTCGTGCTCTACGCATGTTAGTGTACAAGTGCTAAAAGTTTTAGCTGGTACCTCCCGTTTCACACCTAATCTTCATGTAACTTCTACACGCATTAGTGCCTCCATAGTGCTAACTCGTACTGCAGAAATTTTCAAACAATTGTCCATATATCTGATTATACTTGTCAGATTTAATTGATCTTTTTTTTTTTAAATTAAAGCCTAGGTTACACGCTGTATTTTGTGTAAGGTCATAGGTTTTATCTAAAGCCAGTCGTTCCTAAGTTGAATATTAAATAAGAAAATATTTTAGGCTAAAATGAAACTTTTATACATTTAACTGAAAAACTATTCGATTTACGAAAATATTGCTAATAAACATAAATATAGCCGCCAATAAAAATTTGTTTCATTTAAAAAAAGAATGATCGAAATCAGATAACTCAGAGCCGAGATATGTTGATTTTAATAAATAGCGTCAGCCACCATCTTGGATAGCTACCTTTTTCGAATGTCTATCACGTATTTTCGTGCTCTATACATGTTAGTGTACAAGTTCTGAAACTTTCATTTGGTCCCCCCATTTTATACCAAATCATCGTTTTTTGGCTTCTTGCACAAGGACTATAAGTCTTAGAATTTATTTTCATTGTTGCCTAGTGATATATGATCACAGGAATCGTTAAAATTTACTGTGTATCAAATCAACGATAATTGAACTTAATTTTGTATAAATTGTAAGTACTTTGTGTAACGAACTATTTGAAAAAGTAAGATCATGATGCGTAGTATATTGTTAGTAATTAATATAGATGAACTTTGTTTGAAAATAAACCTTAAAGGATGTACACTACGTGAAATTACAAAATAAAAATTTCACCTAACCGACCAAGATCTAAGTATTTAAATATCTAAATCTAATTTTTGTAGTCGAATCTAAATCTAATTGTTGTAATTTTCTGATCTGTTTGTACATAACCTTACTTTTTAGCGGTGATAAAAATTATTGCATAATTGGTCGTAAACAATCCATAATTCATAATAAAGTTCTTTTGATAAAAGTAAGTTTTTATGCCCCTCTTTTTTTTTTCTCGCAGCTATTTCTTCTAAGTATTACAACTTTTCTCTCTAGTGCGTCACCATGTTTCATTTTAACTCATGCTTTCATTTTTCTCCTTTTGCGAGTTTGTTTATAGACTCCTTTATTTGCAGCGCAGCTGTTTCACATTCCAGGAAATTAACAAGATTTATTTACTCTCAAATATAAGTGCCTGCCATCATAAATTCTAAGAAGGTTTCTTCAGTAAAATGAAGGAAAGAAAAACAAAATTAGAGGAAAATAAGTAAAATGTATTTCATGTTTCTTTTGTTTTTCTTTAGTCTTTAGTACAAACACTACCTCGAAAAATTAACCGTGTTTATTTCTTGTTTAAATTGACGTTATTTTGACCTTTTCAAAACTATGAAAAATTGAAATCGGGATTGAAATAGAATGAAGTGTTCATTTTAATCAATGATCATTGATAACAATGAAAAATAAAAATCTTACACGGATTATATTCATAGTGCAATAATGCTACAGACTGTTACTTTTTTGTACGCATTTGCTAAACTCTCTATTGGTAAGTCATGAGTCTTTGCATTTCTTCAAAATACCACTTTGGCCTTGGAGTAGAGTAATGAGAGGAAGTACAAAAAATTGCTTCAAGGATTCAATCCAAGCACCTTGAGACTACAAAGGGTATGCGTTTCCAAAAATATATATCTGTCATTTGTGTATCAAATTTAGTCGGGATGTTAGTGTGGAGATATGCCACTGTGGAAGACAGCCCAATATATTATTATTATTTATTTCATTATTTTAAATCACAAATAATAACATGTAATTGCCTGTTAAATAACCCTTTTCCTTTTCGAATATTTATTTACTTTTAGCGTCAATAGTTCTTAACTACGGTATTCTTTTTGTGTCGTCGCATACGTGTCTTGGGATTTTGGATGGATTACTTTCGCCGAAAATATTTAAATTCCTGAGTATTAAAAAGTTTTATCTAGATAATGTTCCTAGCACATTTAGAGTAGATACAGTTTCTACAAAGAGGATGTGGTTCAATTAAAAATAGGTGATAGGATTAGAAGGTCCTGGGATAGATCCCAACAACAGTCCTGTCTGACTTAAGTTGCAACTACCTCTTTGGTTTTGAGATACATTCTGTAAGTTGCTCCAGGGAGATTCAGAACTATTTTTTTTAATAGTACCGGGTATAACTATTCACCATAAAGGTAAATGTAATATTTACCTACCATAAATTTATTTGTTGCAGCGCTTTAAAAATATATTGTCAGGAAATGAGTTTAAACTAAGTGACCATTACTATCTTATGCAATGTTCTAACCATGTGCAGATAGTATTGGTTAGGATATATTCGTTATGAGACTTCACAAGATTAAACCACACATAACGGATAATACAATTTTTCATGTAGAATATTATAATTCAATTAGCTTATTCTTTAGCAAGATTACTGTAAAAGTTTTCATATGTGTTTCCTAGTTTTTATAGAAAATTGAAAAGAAGGAAAGTACGTTGAGTACGGTGTTTCTTAAGAAGTATGAGCTTCAAATGTTTCACTTCATCCTCGAACTCAGTAACATTTACTTCGGATTATTCTCCCTCTTTCAATGCTATGTAAAGATCTTTGTCGTGAGCCAATAGGTAAGTCTTCTAGGATGTAGAGGAATCCCCATAAACTCTGGTGTTATTTGAATTGGTCGTATTGTTCCTCTACTGTCACTTTAAAAAAACTTCGTACTCTTGAAGAACTTCTTCTGCTGCATTTCCTCGCCTTCCCCTTCGTAAGCAAACGTCCGCTTCTTTTTTAAGAACAAATATGATAAATTCAGCTTCAATATCTAAGGTCTCTGCCACTACATTGCTTTCTTCACAAGTTCATTCATTCTTCTTGTTGGTAAAAGAATAAGTATTTCCCACATCCTTTTATGATGTTCGCTGCGTGATAAAAGTGATATCTTGTTTCTGCATGGATTTACCAACAATGTTTGTTTTATTCTGTAGGTCGTGCCATTCACAAAATGAAAGAAGAAATGGATAATCAAATGACTGCTCAGCTAAAGATTGAGTCTCATGTCGCAGGACTAGATCAGATGATGACTTAGAGATTTCCGACAATTTCGTTCGGTTGGAATCTGACAACTTTCACACTATCGAATCAACTGAATCTTTTCAACTTCCTCGCTGAGCGTACAAGTATGTCCATAAAACAGTTACATCTCTTATGTAATTATTGCATCGATATGCAGAAAATATTACACATTCAAAATCTAAAGGACTACATAAACTGAATGACAAATTTTACATTTAGCAGATAAATCAGGGCTATAATCGATTGTGTAAGGAGGTTTACATCGCGTATACTCTGATTAACCTTAAGCATTAGCGTATGCCTTTTACAAAGATGCATACACCTTCAACTTTATGTTGGAATAGTACCACCATTAAAGCTGCTGCAACTATCATCCAAATTATTACTCGGATCTGTCTTCTCACCGACGCGGTTTTGAGGGTCGTTGCATACATAGTTCAATCTTTAAAGATATTTGTAGCTGTTTGCAGGGGTATCTAGCAGAATAACATATGTAGAGAGGTTCAGATGGGTTCCACATATATGACCGTTGGCGTTTCTGTACTATGTCGGGATGACAAAACCAGATACGCGAGACTTTTGACAAGTATTGCCAGCACGAACACTCGGTTTGTGATGAAGGCAGTCCAGTGAAATTAATGGAATCACCAGAAATCTCCACTATCAATTCCCTGAGGATGAATTTGGTATTGGAATAACGACAGTCGGACGTGAAGTATGAGACCACTATAATTCTTCATTGATAGGAAGTTGACTTAGTACAATCCTCATACAAATTCACCTTTATACTGGATTCCTTTTACTAGATGATAATGTGAACCAATAGATACTGAACACATCAAAATGACGAAAACAATATATCGTTAACTAACTCCCACGTAACACAAGTAATATGAATTATCATGTGCAAGCACTTCTTCCTTATTCGAAACAGCACTTATGATTCTTGATATCTGTGCAAAGTGCTGTTTCTTCAGTATACAAGCACCATTAGAAAAATTGCTATTGTGTGACCAGTTACGCAACTGAAATTACCAAACGACTATCACAAAATAACACGGTGCAAATAACACTATGAATTCTCATGTATCGTGGTTTTATCGTTGCCTGTATGAGTTCAATTCGTGTGCTTAATAACACAGAGGTATTTGAGTCACGTATAAGGTTTCTATCCTTTTGCAAAAGTTATTACAGGGTACGCGATGATTCGCACTAAATACTAGTTTCTCCCCTGTATGGTATGATAAAAATAAATAAGCCGTACTTCCCTGAATGCACGAAGTATACGTTATTGTTCTAAACTTCACTGTGGTAAGGTAGAAATCGTACTTTTCGCAGCTCTTGTAGACGTATTTGCTTTCAATTATTAATTCTTCAGCGAGTCCTTCAAGGTAACACTATGAGACTTATCGCACTGTAAATATAATTACACGAACTATAACTGCACAAGATATACGATATGCCGCGTACAATATACTGTATTGACAAATTTCTGTCTTTGTGTTATTAAAATGTATGCACATAAATCACAAAATGCGTGAATCACAGTTTCCGAAGCAAAAACAAAAAAAAACGTTAAATGCGTAAATTTTGTTTGATCGTATACACGCTAGACTTAACACAATATAAAAGCATATGAAAGTTCACGAGTAGAGTTAATTGCGAACTGTATTTTCCAGTCAGTTCACATGAAAGAGAATAATGACTCCGGAGAGTACTGTACACCAATCCTTTGAGCGTATAGAAATAGTCAGCACATTTCTATGTGCACTACCAATACTGGGTCAATGTCACTGAAGTAGATCGATAACCAAAAATAATGAGACCGCGAACTTGTTTGATGTTACCTGTAACTATTTATCCTAGCAACAGAGTTAAGTGCCTTTGACCGTAATGTGTACTTCCACCATTTATTCGTTGTAAAACGAATTCCATAGTATGGTGAAGATTGTACAACAATTGCTTCATATTCTTGAGAACAACTTTCTCCATGATCAACAATCTCTAGAGAACCCTTCCCAGGAGATTTAACATTCTTGACTACGATCGTTTCAATACGCCGACTTCCGCCAGTACAGCCTATACTTTCCATTAAATAACCTCACATTCGCTGCGTGAAGACAAATCCCATTAGTGACACGGAGCGCAACGAGAAGAGACGTACTTCAATGTTCTGACAGCAACTTCCCAATCTAAACCTCACATAGCAGACTAGTATGCCCCAATCTGTGGTTGGGCTTACGCTAGTAGGGCTCAAACTACTTCGACTCACCTACAGTAGAGCTTGACTAATCACCGGAAGGTGCTTTGCAGCAAATTGTGGGATTCTATCTAGCAAGCAGTATATAAATAATCAACGTAAAAAATCAAATTCAAAGGACTTTCTTTAGACAAGCGGTTGTTCTTCGTAGATGCACCCAACGGACCACCTCTGTACGTTCCATTTCTTAACTTGTAGCGACCGGTTGAGTTTATTACCTTCGTATACTCTATAACTAGCATACAGTAACATCTCTTATGCCAGCTGTACTTCAACATGTTACTCACACAAAATGTATGTAACGTAAAATCATATTATCATCCTTTCTCTTACAGCGTTATAATAACTTCTGGTAAGAGTGCATGTCCACCACCTAGCGGACTACCAAAAAGATATCACGGCTACTTCTCATATAGAATGGCTAGGATTACTTGGTGTGCGCTGGAACACATGACATTGCAAGAAAATTAACATTCCGTCTTTCAGCATTACTTTCTATCCCTTTTTATCGGAAAATTACTTTAATTCTCTGGCTACTTTAAATGTAAAAAAAAGTCGACATTAAAGATGCTGTTCCTTTTTTTTCTGGACTGGGAATACATATTTCCGTGGTACGTAACGGATGCACGTTACACATAAATCATATATTTGAAGGTAGTATAAAAGAGAAAGAAGTCATTCGTTCGGAATGGAAAATAGGACAATCAGAAGGATTCATTGCATACCTGCCTTGCTAAAGACGGATCTGCATCCGGGAAAAGGTTGAGAATTCAAGGAATCGCTTACCTGCCTAGCTGAAGACCGAACTGCATATTTGGTTCGGACAGATTTAGGATTTTAAGATTTCAGGTTGAACAATAAAAAAAAAAGAGAGAGAGAGATGAACTTATCTGCCTGGCTGAAGACAGGTGAGAACGAAGAGAAAAATAAAAATGCCAAAGGAAGTCATAATTATTTATTAGACCCCTTGCTCTGAGGCAGGACCACTGCTCGTGCCGAAACCAAAGGGAAAACCTATTATTATTTATAAATATTGTGTTTATGTACAAATTATACAATTCTCTTATCACATAAATTCTTCCGCAGAAGGAATAAGGTTCTGATTTATTATTACTACGATTGGTTTTATTTTTAAAGTCACATAGTTATGATTTTTAAATTTGCTCTTATCATTTAAATATTCTTAGAATGAACATTTAGGTATATACCCTAGTATGATCATTACAGTCAAGTAGTGTTGGTACAAATTGATCGGGAAAAAAAATGTTGAGAAGTGGTAGAGGGTAGCTACATGATACGCGTCAGTATTTTATCGCGATATGTTAATTAAAATAATAATTTTGAAGAAATACGCACATAGTGTACTATCGTGGCCAATATAATGTTTACATGACTTAGTTACACACTATTTTTCTCTAAGCCTAGAAGATAGGCCACCCAACAAACGTAGAGTGGGCGGTATGTGATTAAAAGAGTGTGTGAGTGAGCGACCAAGGGTTGGAATTTTCTTTTCTTTAACAGAAAACATTATCATATATGTCCTGAATTCTGGAAAGATATTCATGATTTCTTGTAGTATGTAACAAAAAATAAAAATAACTTAAGCAAGTCGGATTTCAAACACCAAAACAGGAAACCTAACATCAATTTTATTTTAGGTGGGCCACTATTTGAAGTGTACTGAAAAGTGTAATTCAAATTGTCCAATAGAAAACATCCTTACCGAACATGGAGAAACAAAATTGAACTTCGAAACCTATGATTGCTAGATAATTATTTCTTTCTTAATGAATTCCAAAGAAACTAACGTTATGCATGAAAGACAAGAGAAAAGGCGAAAATAGGGCAGTTCTTCTATCAGTTCTTAAAAACAGGGCACGAAGCACGATTTATATGCTTTATAATTTCTGACATTATGTTCTTATTTATGTTACAAAGAAGATGTTAGTAGCAAAATAAACAAAATATGTGGAGTGTAAAGTTATAGTATATGTAATTTATATACACAGTATATATAAATTCAACATATACATATACAAGAATGGATCTTTGAACATCACATAGAGAATAATTGAGATAAATTAAGATCTTTCTCTTTCCAGACAAATATTTGGATGTGTGCGTGCATGTGATAAACACTGACACGAGTATGCTTTCTTCCGAGCGGCCTACCTCATTTGGTAGAACGTTGGTTTCGTATTCGGGAGGTGCTCGGTTCGGTACCGGCGACTAACCTTCCTGACTTAGGTTTTCCAATTGGTTTCCCCAGCCACACCAGGCATATACCAAGATGGTACCTTCAATTTAGGACCTAGCAGACTCCCTACAGCATTTCGCAAAATCTTATCTTGGAGTGATCCATAGGTGCCTAAAAGCTATAAATAAGATGCAAATTCAACGAGTATTATATCGCTCTTTGAATCGGCATATTGCTTCTTAATGCCGTGTGGATAGATCGACATGGAGATCGAGATGGTGCGAGTAGCCGTAGCTCAGTTGCTATAGCGTTGACTTAGCTATCGAGAGGTAAAGCCATTTATCCTGACTTAAGTAGTACCGGGCAATTTTCCTCACGACATGAATAAACTAATGTTTATAATAACTGCAGAGATAAAATAAACACACACACACATAATGACAGAGCGGACGTGTAGGAGTAGGAATGAGTAAGAGAAAAAAAAGTAATTCAGGAAATCATGGTTAGAAAGAGAAAGATGAATGAAAACATTGAAACTAGATTGATTTATTATTATCGTAAAGAAGAAACGCAAACACTCGGTTTACTTTCTTTTTGTAGCTAGTGATGCTTCTTCTGTCTCCAGCCCAAGAAAAATCTCTGATTGATTTCTGTAAATAGTTGAAGCTATCATTCTAGTCGAAAAAACACGGGGCTGACTGGTAATCGAACCCGGGTTGTCCGAACAAAAGGTCAAGATCGAACCAATGCCCCACACATTTCACTTCTAAAAACCTTCGCAATGCATGTTACAGTTGTTCTGTGTTAAAGAAATTCAAGAAAACTGGATGTTTCAGGTCAATGATTTGTTCGTATAGTTGTTCTAAACACCCATATACTTTATTTTCATCTTCCAACCAATATTTGTTAATCGTCATTTCCTTCTTTATCTACAAGGACAGTAACTTGCCTACCTTAGAAAATGCATTACGTGCATTAGGAGTACAAGTATGATACTGTGCCCAGATTGTCAGTGTTGCTAAACTTTAAAAAAAAATATACTTGAAAGGTTGTTTCCATGTCGTTGGAAACTGAACAACTATTATTTGACACATATTCTGATTGTCCCAGTTCCAAACCACACCCGTTGTCAGAAAAGTTTTTTAAACGTTACCTTTTATTTTGGCCAGTGTAGTAACTTTGGACTTCGGCCCGAAACGATTCGCCTTGAGCTTCTACACTCATGCCCCTGCCGGGACTCGAATCCGGTGGTCTACCACCGCAGAACGCTCGGCCACTCGGCCGGCCCCCGTTGTCAGTGTTGCCAACCTATTTTAAATTCTACTTATACAAATCTACAGTGTCCATTGTATTACTTTAAATTGTGCATAATATGCATTAGTAATGAACCTCAACTCACGATGGAACTTGCTGGATCTCAGGTAACCTCAATTCATCAGCTCCACAATAAAACTTCAAACTCAACCTCATTATAGAACTTTAACTCCGATCTCTCTCAACCTCACGATAAAACATTTACCTCGACCTTGCTTAGCTTCAACTTCAATATGGAAGTTCAAGTTCGACCGCTCTCAACTTCATAGGAACTTCAACATCGACCTCACTGAACTCACGATTTAACCTTCACCTCACCTGACTAAACCTCACATGGACTCTATCAACTTTAACCTAAGGATAGAACTTCAATCTCGACCTCACTTAACGTTCATCTCACGATAGAACTACAACCTGAACCTCAGATTCATGATGGAACTTCAGCATTGACCTAAATCAACCTTACGATGGAACTCTAACATCGACTTCACTTGATACAAATCTAAGGATGGAACCTTAACCTCGACCCCACTGTTTTTACCTCTCATACAATTTATCTTATCTTATTGACCCCACTGAACCTCAACCTCACGATGGGACTTCAATCCTGACCTAACTAAAACTAAAGCTCACCATGGGATCAGAACTTCAACCTCACTCAATCACAACCTCACAGTGGGATTTCAACCTTAACCATTCGATGGCACTTGTGAGGTTGAGGTTGAAGTTTCATCGTGAGTTTGTAAGGGTGGAGGTTCAACTTCCTCGTAAGGTTGTGAGGTCAAGGTTCATTGTAAGGTTGAGTCAGATCAAGGTTGCGGTTGAGTGAGGTCGAGGTTCAAAGTCCATTGCGAGGTCGAAGTTCCTTGAGGTCGAGGTTGAAGTTAAATCGTGAGTTTGTAATGAGACTGGGGGTCATGTTTCTTGCGAGATTCAAGTTCAAGTTCCGTAGAGATGCTCAGTTTGAGTGAGGTCGAGATTGAATTTTCTTCATAAGGTTGAGATTTGAGTCAGATCGAGGTCGAATTTTAATTTTATTTATGGCCTTTAGGCGTCTAAGGCTCAGGCCGGAATAGGGGTGAGAAGAGAATTAGATAGAGTGCTATCACAGCATTTGCCTGGTGCGACTTAGGAAAACCCCTGGAAAAACCTCAGTCAGAATAGTCGGTCTCTGGGATTGAACCCAGACACTCCCGAATGCTACGCCAACGCTCTACTACTGAGCTACGGCGTCTTGGTAGATTGAGGTTGAAGTTAAGCGAGGCCGAGGTTGTTCGGTTGTAGTTGAGTGAGGTCGAGGATGAAGTCCCATCTCGAGGTAGAGGTTGAATTTCGCACCTAACGTTAAGGTTGGGTGAAAGCGAGGACAAAATTGAGTACTTATGATAGTGAGGATCTAATAATGAGGATATGGAAATTAAGCTAGTTCTCATGAGGATGAACACCAATTAAACACGTGCCAATGAATGTACGTCAGAACTAGAGTTCAGTTTATTCGAAAATTCGATGATTTCTGGAATATCATAGATTCGAATATTCGAATACTTCTTGGTAGGAAAAGTTAAAAGTCCACTTTACCAAGAACTGTAGGTTCTGTTCTTAGAAGCTTTACAGCTCACTTAGAATGTTAATATTAAACAAACAATTAAGCATGGCGTGGTGTTTTGCAAAGTATTCTTCGAGTGACGCTAAGTAACGAGCCTGTTAGTGGCACTCACATATATACAGCTATAATCGGATCTAGCAAACTATAAACCCGATTTTGATTCTTGAAGTTGCATTTGAAAGCCATTTGCCACATTTATATACAGGAAAAATGTATCGGTAGGATCTCCCTGGAACACCCTAGGGCGGTTTAAAATAAAAATCAGAATTTCACATTTCTGGTAATAGCACTTAGCACAGACCATATAGGCGGAAAAAGCTTGCGGAATCGTATTCCAAGCTTCAATACCTTTCAAACGCTGTATCTCACGTCAAAATCGGTGAAAGGTTTCAAATGTTATGACTAATTTAGCCCCAAAAAATCACAAATGATAGAAAAGGACCTCCGTCATTCTGTTTCTTTTGATTTAGCGCAAAGTTGTTGGTACCGGGGGTCAATTGCGGGTCCCAACAAGTTGGGGTACGTCGAATTTTATTTTTGATAGGAGTTACCGCTTTCGAGATACGGCTCAAAATCGCCCTTTTGTATGAAAACTATACACTTTATTTAATAGTCAACCTTACAAAATAAGTTATATGATTATAACAAAAACTAGGGGTAAAGACAATAGTTACGTAAGAATTCTACTCACAAAATAAGTGATATCTATTTTACGAGTTACTTTCTTTGTGTCACATTGGCGTAAGGACACTAAATCTCCTAATTTTATTACAAAGGTAAAAGTTCCGTCATAGTGAAACAAAGAAAGTAACTCGTAAAATGAATACAACTTCTTTTGTAAGTAGAATCATGCGTCACTCTTGTCTTTATCCCGAAGAGGTTTTTATACTGAATGATTGGGGGGTATTTTTCTATATGGGATCCAGGGATTCTTCCAGGCATTAGTTAATGAGGGTGTCTTCCTATAATTCGTAGAGCACACACACCAACTTAAAGATTTTTACGTTTAGAAATCGATATAAACCCTAAAAAATTCTACTTATATCCCCTTACTTAGGCTATATACCCCTAAGCTGAAAATTCAAGTAGAAATCGCGATGCAATATTTCGGAGTTTAATGACAGGTACATTAAAATAATGTTACAATAACGCAGATATTATACTAACAATGATTTGGTTAGGTTAGGCAAATTCAAATTAACTATTTTATTCTCAGGGTGGAGTGCGCTTGCTGCCGTTCATTTTGCGACCCGTGTGTTTTGCGCTCCTGAATACCGATTCATATTTAAATGTAAATGTTGTGCCTATTAGTACTAATAAACAGATTAATAGTTGTTGTCTCTTAATACACATAAGACGCGCGTATATTTCTGGTTAGGTTACCAGTTTCATCTTGGGAGGCAACGAAATTCATCTTGGGAGATATCAGAATTGCGTGGTGTGATCGAAGAAAACCCTGAAGAAACCTCAGTCACGGTAGACGACCACTGGGATCTTTCCCAGGATCTTCTGATTGTTGATCGAACGCTCTACCAACTGAGCAACGGAAGCTCACTTTCACGTCTTTATGTTTCCATGTATATCCATCTTTCACGTGTATCAATCCGCCAGTTTTCAACATTGACAAATTATCAAGATAAACATATTTTATATTTACGGACAATGATTATAGATTAATTCTGATTCATAGTTTTTCCTGTTCGTGAAAACACGTGCTACTATCTATTCTCATTAAATACATTGGTGTTATTTTGTGTATTGCTGAGTGTCAAATAACTAGTTTATATACTTTACATTGTCTGAACCCTTCAGTATGCTAGGAGCTAAGCTCGTTACATTGTTGATGATAACTCTCGGCGAGCACTATTTCAGGGTACGAAGTGGGAAGGTAGAAGCAAAGGTCATACTTAAGGTAACATTTTATATTTGTATCCTGAAACTGAGGACAACCCTAGAAAACCTAAGTGAGGAAGGTATTAAAAACTTGCTGATGTATCCGCCCATTGTTGCATGATCAATTAAATTTGTTGGCATCACTCACAGCTGGTACCGTTCTTAAAAATGTTTGCGAATACTGAACTCCAGTGTAGATAGTATTTGTTCTAGTAGTCTACCTAAATGACAATTTTGTTGTAGATACGGTCAAAAATATTGGATCAATTTTAGGCATTAAATTTTCGAAATTTGTTGGCAACGCTGGCATATTTGGCACCTAGAAAACGTGTATGATCTGTGCCAGTAACTAAATGCTAAGTTTGGTGCAGATATGTGGAATGCATGGAAGCAATTTGAAATAATATTCTTCGAAATTACTTGACAACACTGACCACTGACTACTTCGTCGCCTGAGATGTATTCAGTACCCCTGTGAAAATTCAAAGTGCCTACATGCCAGGTTTGTTACTAATAAAGCCAAAAATGTCGGAGCAATTAAACATATTAAATTGTAGCAATTAGTTTGCAACACTGACACCCACAGTGCCCATAGTACCTCCAGGACACATTATCATATACCTAACGCATATGCATACATAATTTAGTGTTTATCAATGGACGTGTGTCGATTTGTACTTAGACATTTGTATAAATTTATAAAATATATATTTTATAAACCAAGCCAACTATTTTATGAAATTGGTGGCAACACTGACCCTTTGGGACGGAAAATCTCACAGAAGTTTCGTATTGTGTCAAATAATGGGTATGTGTCAAGCTTAGTGCTGATACGACCAAATTGAAGTATTTTTTTAATAAACATTTGCCATAATGATTACTGACAGGCAATGCCAAACCCGGGATACTTGTTCGACTTGTATATCTAAAGAATACGTGCGCAAAATTTAGTGGAAATCAAGGGACGCATGTAGATTTGGATACTTGCGTCTCTCACTACTTTTATTAAATTTCCTAATGCGTATATACCTAAAAATAAAAATAAATCTTTAAAAAGCAACTCCAGGGTTCGATTCCGAGACTTCCCGATCAGCTTCCCAATACGTTGACCACCGGTGCTACTAATAGTTCAAGGAATTCTGCGCCGGCGCGAGAGTGGGCGAAGCTTTGGAAACGGGTTTCTCTGAGACGCTAGTGATTTTGTTACTAATATACATACTGACATACACAGACAAAATTCCTAGTTTACGTAATCGCTGCGGGTCGGGGTTGGCAGGAGTGTACGGGCGGGCTGGAAGGTTACATGTGGACTGCAGGCCAAACGAAGCTTAACAGGGTAGGGGTGTGGGGGGGTCGAGTCGGACTGGTCTGGCCCTGGGATGGACTGTAGGAAAGACGGAACTGAACGGGGTACGGGTCTGCACGGCCGGCCCTGGCTGGTCTGCCCTGGGATGAACTGCAGGCCGAATAGAACTAAATAGAGTAAGAGTCGCACGTGGCGGTCGGAACTGGTGCGGGCCTGGATTTGCAGAACTCTAATTCGTGCAAAATGTATATCTTCGTTAAATGGTTAATGCTTTTCAACTTAAAAAGTATAGTAAAGTGAAATCGTATTCACACGATGATAAACGAAATGATGAGCCAACTTAGGTTCGTCATCAATATTTACATACCTAAATTGCAAGTCAACTAAAGTTAGACAAAACAAAAAAAAAACTTTTTGCTTTACTTCTTAAAACAGATATAACCCAATTGTCTTCTCTTTATTTTGTTTAGAAGCAAAACAAGAAAAAAAAGTATTATATTAAAAATGAGGAAGCACAAGAAAAACATTATTATGTTGAAAAATTGAGTGAAGCTGGAATCGTTTCAGAATTTAAATTAAAAGTTATCTTTTGATACAAATTTATGTGAAATAAGATAATGAACTGTATATTTAGAAACAAATTAATACCTATGTGCATTTTTGCGCTAATCAAGACATGCCACAGTTAAATATTTCAGACGCATACTTTGAATATAAGGTTTAGTAACTGATTATAAACAAATTCAGATTCAAGTAACCTGAAAACAATTTTTCTATTCTAGAAATGTCATGTACTAGAAAATATTAATGATTTGATTTCAGATTTTAGATTTTAGATTCTCACGACTACCTCTCAAAAAACTTTATAGTATCAAAATTACTTGAAAATGGTACACAATATTGAATACGGAAGAATATGCTACTAATTAAATTTACACTATAATAATAGTAATAATAAATTTATAAATTTCAAATAAGTACATTTTGGTTTGACTACAGCATCACAATTATCGGATCAATGCTTAAGGTGGAAAGACAATGCATTTTCAGAGTGATATTTAACTACACCATATATATTTTGTTAAACTTAGAGTGCCTTTGAAAAATGTATGCACGTAAGTCCATTATCCAAACTCTCTTATTAATTATACTTTACCTGTTAAAAGTAAACCTTGGCTTGTAACGACCCATCTACATACGCTACAAGTCTGCAGATACTTGCAGACATTACAAATGGGTTACAAGTGTAGACGACAGAAGCAGAATCACTAGTAATACTAGTCACATTCACTTGTAATTCTAGTCTGTTGAATTGTAGCTAGTATTTTACAACTGTAAGTTTAAGAAACAGAAACGTGTAAAGCGAATTGATATTAATAGCGTAGAGACTAGTAATAGTAGTCCAAAAGTTTTTAGAAACCAGCCTCTGAAAGTAGTAGTGGTATTTCTGTAAGTTTAGCTTTTTAGTAGTCTTTCTAGTAAGTCTTTTTAGTAAAGTATCTGTGTGTTAACAGTGCAAATACGAAGAAGTCATTTTCCTCCTACTTCATTCATTCCACCAATTCATTCCATCATCATCCATACTGCCTGAGCCATAGTTGCCTAAGGGCTTTAAAAAAATCATTCAAACGAAGGAGTCATTGAACTGAAGTGTTCTGTTTTCTTAAACTTCTTTAATACAGAACAACTGTAACATACGTTGAGTAGATTTTTAGAACTGAATTGTGTGGTGCAGTTGTATCGTCTTGACCTTTCATTCGTACGGCCCAGGTTCGATCCCCAGTCAGCACCGTGTTTTTTCGACTAAAATCATAGCTTCAACTATTTATATATCTCAATCAGAGATTCTTTTTGGGCTGGAGACAGAAGAAGCATCACTAGCTGAAATAAGAAAGTAAACCGTGTGTTTGCGTTTCCTCTTTAGGATAGTAATAAATCAATCTAGTTTCAATTGTTTCATTAATATTTCTCTCTCTTTCGATGACTTCTCTTTTTTTCTTACTCATTCCTTCTCCTACACACTATCTCTGTCTTCATGTGAGTGTGTGTGTGTTCATTCTATCTCTGCAGATTATTATAAAGATTAGTTTATTCGTGTCATGAAAAAAATGGCCCGGTACAGCCTTAGTCAGAATAGATGGTCGTACTAGAACCTTTCGATTACTAAGCCAACGCTATAACAACCGAACTACGGCAACTCGATCCATCTCGGTCTCCATGTCGATCCATCCACACGGCATTAATAAGCAATATGCCGATTCACAGAGCGATGGGTTTATATATTAAACTCGTTGGGTTTGCATCTTATTTATAGCTTTTAGGCACCTATGAATTTCCCCGAGATAAGGTTTTGTGAAATGCCGTAAGGAGTCTGCCAGGTCCTAAATTGAAGATACCATCCTGGTATATGCTTGGTGTGGCGGAGGAAAGCACTGAGAAAAGCTAAGTCAGGAGAGTAAGCCGCTGGTACCGAACCGAGGACCTCCTGAAAAGGAAACCAACTATCTACAAAGTAAGGTATGATGGCCGTTCGGAACAAAACATACTCATATCTACGTTTATCACACGCACGCACACACACACATATATTTGTCCGGAAATAGAAAGATTTTAATTTATCTCAGACATTCTCCATATTATGTTCAAAGATTCATTTTTTATCTGTATCTGTTGATTAAATTACATTTACTATAACTTAGCACGCAACATAGTTTTTTGTATCTTGCTACTAACATCTTTGTAACGTAAATAACAGTACAATATCAGATATTATAAAGCATAAATATTGTGCCTCATTTTTAAGAACTGGCAGAAACAGACTTTTTTAGTTTCTTTAGTGCATAACGTTAGTGTTCTATGAAAGATTCGATTCATTAAGAAAGAAATAATTACGTAGTAACCATAGGTTTCCACGTTCATTTTCGTTCTCCATGTTCAGCAAGCATATTTTCTACTGGACAATTTAAATAACATCTTTCTGTAAATTTTAACTAATGACCCAACTAAAGTAAAAATTGCGTTCGGTTTCCTGGTTTGGTTGTTTCAAATGCGATTCTCTTAAATTTTTTTTATTATTTCCTACATACTACAAGAAACCATAAATATCTTTCCAATGCGATAATGATTTCTCTTAAAAAAAAATAAGAAAATTCCAACCCTTGCTCGTTCACGCACACACTCTCAGAATCACACATCGCCCACTAAACATGAGTTGGGTGGCCTATCTTCTAGGTTTAGAGAAAAATCGTGTAGAATAGTCACGTAAAGATTACATTGGCCACGATAGTACAGCAAATTTGAGAAGAACTTTTGTTAGCTTGGGAAGTCTATTATTGCAAGTTCTGAGTAATATTTGACTTACGTATTCAAAAGGAAGGTCAACGTTTGACTTCCGATGTATCGAGCAATTCTCATAACGGACTGAACAAATTAATCTTATATACAATTATACAGACTTTTAACTGATATTGATGCTTCGTAGTTGTGTGAAATCCTCATCAATCTTCCTTTGCTTAAAAATTCATGAACTAAAAGATTCACAGCATATAACGTGTGAAAATTTTGGGACTAGCGCACTGATATATGAGAGAAAGAGCTGGGATATAACCATTTATTCAAAGACGGTCCCTTTTAGTACGTGTTGTGTAATAGAAATTAAATAAACAGAGACCAGGTACTAAATAGCCGGTAATAAATAAACAGCTAGGCATCAAGCGTACTATTTATTACGTTAATATCTTACATTTACAGCGCGATAGTAGGGTTTTTGTTATCACGTATACTCATGACAGAATTAAACTGAATTCTAAAATGTGCTAAATAGATCATCTTTGCACAACCCTGTCTTTGATTATTGCAGATCTTTGATTATTGCCTAGACTTCTTCCCATTTCATTGCACCACATATGAGAAGCTTGTTTCGAAGAGCTACTAAACTCATTTTAAAATGTATTGCATATAATGTACATGTTCCTATTCGATTTTGTTGTCAGTTTGATCGAAAAAGTATTCTATCCAATTAAAATGAATGTTTTATAATAACATGTTCTTCAAAATCTAATCAGGAACTTTTCTATTATGTGAAACACATTTTTTTTAATGTAAAATGGATATAGTAACTTTCGGAAATAAGCTTCTCATATGTATTCTTTTCATGTCAGTTCCCGTGAGGTTCCAAACTAATTTTCACATAAAATCCACTGATTGCAGTGACTTCACATATTGATTTATGATGCCATTCCATGAGAAATTCCTGGGTTGTCTTACCCCGATCACATAATTTACAGGCACGGCCATCTTACTCCAACATACCCTCCCATTCGAAGTCACCACTGGTCCTGATATCCGTACAGCCTTTGCTGGAAACTTAAAAGGTATCGAATACTGCAGTTAGCAGTGATTATAATAAGAATTTTTTTAAGCTAACCAATGTACTACCAAGCTTTTAACAAACTCTGATTTTAGATCAGACCAAAAATTAATCTTCAATTGTACAAATGCCTTTGCATTTCTGAACGATGTGTCATTGTCACTTGACAGAGTACCCCTCACACCACACCACCACCACCATTCTTGCAGCCCACGTATAGGGGTACGGTGGCTCAGTAGTAAAGCGCTCACCTCTGGTGTTTAGGGTTGTAAGTTCGATCCCAGTTCATGTCATGTGGGCTTTGTTGTGGACAAACACTGTGTGTATATTTTTGGGGGGATCCCCTCATTTCCTCCTACTTTCTTCATTCCACCAATTTACCAATCATCCATGCGGTCTGAGCCAAAGTTGCATAAAAGTCTTAAAATAAAGATTGAATTCAAATTCAATGCAGCTTACTTACAGTAACCTGGCGATGAAATTGTCAAATATAGTGGCTTCCATTCTGACACCCATGAGTAAAGGCACAATGAGTTTCAAAGGGGGCATCCCTGCACTAACTAGAAGACAGGTTTCATATTACTTAATCTGTAGCATTCATCAGGAAAGCTTTGTTCTGGTCATTTTTCCAGTACATAAACCTGACGTGTCGCATTTTCCCTGCACGGAGTTTGAAGGGAAAATTTTAAATTCTAGATGATTTTTTTCTCCAGAAACGAAAATGAATTATTTGATATCTATCTAGTATTCACATTCAAAATTTCAGTTCTGCCTTTTCTGTCCAACAACATTCTGAAATATTCGATTTGGGATCATCTTGATTTGGAGCGGAATTCTGTTCCTACAATGAAGTATCCACAAAAATTAATCCCAAATGTCGCACTATTTGAAAAGCCGAATTCGCCTGCAAATTTACAATTAAATTGCTTTGCTTTCTCGTGAGTTATTGTTGAAGAGTTTATCTCCATGGCTGACAACGTTTGGATTCCCAACAGAAAGGCAATGCCAATACTTTTTCATGTTTTGTAGGGTAAGGTACCAAGTCGAAAGTGATAATATCTATTGGAAACCAGATTTGAATGTCTATGAATAGGTTAATATATCTCCGAAATACTGATTAACGTGATCCGATATACCACAAAGTCCGAAACCAAAAACCTTCAGATTGAAGTGATTATTAAATTAGTATATTCCTAGCACCTCAAAAAGTTTGAGCCTACCTCGTTTATTAGGTGTGTTAAAATTGACAAAGTTGATTACAGAGGTTTATCTATCTCCATCCGAACAAATGGAAAGTGCCTCTTACCTAAGAGATTCCAGCCTGCAACCATCAATCGTGATTGATGTGAGAGCCACCTATTTGTGCTATTGCATGATAGCGCAGTTTTCACACCAGTATAATTCGTTGCAGCTGTACCAGGGGTTATTTTTCCACTTCTGCTGGCAGACTTTCCGTGGGCCATCCGCGGTGCGTACCCAACGTGTAGAAAGGCGAAGTTTGGGAAGATCCAAACGGACAGTAATCCATTTGACTAGCGTCTGGACCCTTCACTGGACTGTCCCTAAACTGAATACCATGGAAACCATTTTCAGCGGTCATGCGTCGGTAGAAAGCCAGCGATGTTTTGGTCGTGTGACTAGAAGCTTTGTTCTGATGCACTTCCACATATTTGGTGTCTTCTGCATACAAGATTGGTATTTCTAATTTGTAAACTGGTAATAGGGCATATTCTTGGTAATATGCAGCATTGATTTTGACATTTTTTTTCTACCGGACGAAACGTCAACTTCCCTCCGAAGCAGAACTCAGTCACAATCTTGAAAACTTTTCGAAAACTTCCTATGCATTGACGCACAAATAGTCTCCGATCTTTTTCATATAAATGAATATATGTAGTATATTCATATCTATGGTAGTATATATATACCTATATATCGCGGTAGGTTATGGCCCTAACCATGCCACAGTAGCTTAGGTATATCCATGCTTTGTCCATTGTCACAACAAATTTCCATCA
>JAGDQP010017193.1:10660-39048 GCA_022664845.1 Lepisma saccharinum | reverse complement strand
ACCTGGCAAGACTCCTCACGGAATGTCTAAGGCAGGGGAGGTTTCCGGAAAGATGGAAAGAGGCTAATCTAATTATCTTTAAAGCTCAGACAAACCCAGGGTGAGTCCAAGATCCTATCGACCAATCTGCCTTCTCAACGTCATTGGGAAAATAAATGAAAAAGTAATAATAAACCGCCTACAACAACATCGTGAGGAATTGGAACATGATTAAATACAGTTTGGCTTCCGCAAAGGAAGATCGACACAGGATGCTGTTAACAAGGTATGTGATTGTGTTGGTAGGGCGGATGGAAAATACGTAATAGCAATTTTTGTGGATATTAAAGGGGCGTTTGATAACCTGTGGTGGCCGGCGCTGTTTGTTGGATTAAGTAAACTAAATATTCCGGCATATATCATTCGGGTGCTCGAGGATTACTGCAGAAACAGGATAATCAATCTCTGTGCTCCGGGAATAAAATTGGAAAGAATACCGAACAAAGGATGTCCGCAGGGGTCGGTATGTGGTCCTATCTTCTGGGACATATGTATCGACCCTTGTGTGAAAGAATTGGACCAACTGCGAGAGGTCTTGTCGTTGGTTGCCTACGCGGATGATATCGTGGCAACAGCGGAGGTGGACTCCAGAAGAGAACTAGAAGTCAAAGCGAACAATATACTAGACACATTAAAAAGATGGTGCGAAAAAAATAAACTGACTGTGTCCGTGGAGAAGACAAATTATATGATTCTGAAGGGTAAATTAGAAAGAAATCCAGTAATAAAGTACAATGAGAAAACAGTAAAGAGAGTAAAAACATTTAAATACCTAGGAGTAACTATAGATGAGAGGCTAAACTTCTCAGAACATATAGAGAATACCGCTAACAAAATACTCAAGATGGGAAACAAACTAATAACAATTGCAACAACAAAATTTGGCTTACCATTGAAATTAATTAAATTATATCATAATCAGATTTTATGTGCAATAGGAACTTATGGAGCGAGTGCGTGGGCGCACAGACTGACTGAAAACAAGAAACTGGTTGAGAAACTAAACCGAGCACAGAGAGCTATATTATTGAGGATGTCTGGGGCTTATAGGACAACCCCGGGGGTGGCCTTAAATATAATCTTGGGTATAGCCCCCCTGCACCTGGAGATACTCAAGATAGCTGCTATATATTGGACCAAAAAAGAAAATTTAATAAGAGCAACGGAGATTTTGGAAGAAATGCCAAGAACAAAAGAAGAAATATATGAGATAATAACATCAAAATGGCAAAAATATTGGCAAGAGAGTGATAAATCTAGAAGACTCTTTGGCATAATTGATAATATTTCTAATAGACTTACATGGGAAAACTGGAATCCAGGTCAGGGTGTGGTTCAGCTACTAAGCGGACATGGCCCGTTCAACGCGAAACTTTCTGACTTTGGACTGGTAAATTCCCCTATGTGTGAGTATGGACTGCTGGCAACTCCTGAACATGTGGTCCTCGAGTGCCCGGTAAACCAAGTGAATGAAGAAGGACAGGTCATCCAGAAAATAGCGGACACGTGGGAGGAACTAAGAGGAATAACAGTGAAAGAGATGCTTGGGGAAGAACAAACAAGATACCTACTAGACCAACTTTCTACTAGGATCTCTCATATATATAAAACAAAATATAAACGAAGAAATCAAGAAAAGAAGAAGAACAGGTAAAGAACAACACTTAATTTTGGACTACTCAAGTACTGTAAATATTGTATATACGGGTATGTGTGTCGGGCGTGAGTCGGGAATGGGCGTGGTCGCTCGCGGGCGGCGTGTTCCCATGAGCGGAAAAACAAAACAATAAGAATGGTATCTAATGTGAACTTTGTGGATTCGATATCCCCTCCACGGTCATGGATACTTAGAATCATGGGGACCGCCGCCTGGCGAGACGCGTAGTGTGCGAATGGTTGCGTGTGCGTGTTAATATAAATTACGTGTGTTTAAAAGTGAATAAGAGTTCCCCCAGAGTTTCTGCCGACTCGGTGGTCTGGAGAGGATAACTCTGGATGGAGAATAAACTTGAGAATTGAAACCAAGTAAATAATCGGGTGTGATGAAGAGATGTGTGGAAGTGTCTATATGCGACAGTGTGGTGAAGAAGAGGAAGAAGAGAGGAGACTTGGAACCGCCCCAATCCAAAGGATCTGGAGGATTCGTCCAGCAGCCCAGGACCTGGATCTTCAGAGTCGACTTCCCCACCTGAGTGAATGAGTGAGTGAATGTGTTAGAGTAGGGATAGAATTAGATTAGAATAGAATAAAATGGGACCAGAAATTAACTTTTTTCTATGAATACTGTTAGGGATTTTGTTTCATCCATGATTTATTGTAATATTTTGATAGTTCAATTGTTTTTCGTTCTAATAAATATTCATATTAGTGTATAGGAAATAAAAATACAGATAAAATATATTGCAATTTTCAAGGAAACATTGCTAAATAATTTTGTACATATAAAAATTATAGTATTAGTTTTAAGCTAGAAAAGGAGGAATATCAGCAAAGCAATAATAACATTTTATTGTACAATCTAATAATAAGATTTAAAAAAGCGAATAACTAATAAACAAAAACGCGAGGATTTGTGGTGTGACTGGATGTATGAAAGAATGCCCAAAGGAAAGTTAAAAAATAAATAAATAAAGTGAAGGGAAGGAAATAACAACAATAAAAATAATTCAAAATATATAAATAAAGAAATTGAAGACATGTGTTAAAAAATTAGAGATGGAACTTAACAAAACAAAAATTAAACTGTATTGTACACTCAAGTCTAATGAAATATATATGATATTAAAAAAGAAAAATAAAAGAATTAATCCCCCCAACCGCGAAAACAGGGCCCAGGTTTATCCAAAGGGAACTGGGCCAAAGAATCATCCCCATAACCCTCCCGTCTCTTAAATTCCTTTTTTTACATTTTTTTTATTTTTATTTGTTATTTCCACTGTGGAAAAGTCCTACTGACTCCGCACCCCGATTACATGTCAGGGGCCGAGGTGGGGAGACAGAAAACGGGAATGGCTCACCCCAACTTCGTGGAGAACATCTTTAGTTCGTTGCGTCCCTCAGACGCGCGAAGCGGAGTTGAGCAAAGGATGCTGAGAGGTGGGGGTGGCAAGGTGGGTCCCCCCAAAAAAAAGTCCAGTAGTACAAATTTTTAGGTAATTGAGAAGGTCGTTTTTATGAGGAAAATATTTAAGTGAGATTGATCCTATGCAAGGTAGCAGGTTTGGTAGTTAAAAATGAGTCTGAGTCATGAGATTGTATTGCTACTGCAATATTTGGATATTTTATTGATCAGTAAATAAATGTTGGGGACTGATGCGCTTTAAATGAAATGCTGGAAAAATACAGAAGTCGCATTTAATTCCATTTATTTGCCATTCGTTTCCTATTATTAACATTCATTTATGTTTCTAAACAAACATAATGTTGATTCCATATATTATAAATTACATTCTTTTCAACTTAATAACATTAATTTTTCACTGTCAGATAAATGTTAGTAAATTTAGTCATTGTCTTGGTTTTCGTTGTTCAGAGACCACTTTAAAATATTATCATAATATTCTACCCGGGTTGGAGCTACTGGTCTCCCACCAGGCGACTCACCAGGTGGCGGATAGGGGATGCCGACCAGATGTATTGGTTACCGGAATTGTTCCGAAGCGGACCAAAACCAGTACTGCTGCCTTCCAGTTAGTAGAGAGATTTGTAAAAGCTTGGGGAAGATAACACCGAATAAAAGTATCATGGTGAAGCGAAGCAGTTTCACCATTACAACCCTGAGGTTGAAGATGAATGACATCGGCAAGGTTCAGAGCTCGACATAGGACGACACCTTGAATGTCTGCCTTTACTGCGAGGTCGTATACCTGATAACTCTACAACGCTAAATCATTCCAAGAAATTGCAACATATTGTTCATGGATTCTCTTGGAGTAAAATATTCCGGAGATAAACTAGTCCCTCATTTAGATCTTCGTGCGGGGACTGCTTCAGGGGGTTCGAAGAACAGGATTAAGAAAGACCTTAGAATAGGAACGTGGAACATGCGAACATTATACCTGAAGTAATGTTATCTTTCTCTAAACGAAAGGTTTATTATATTTAAAGTAAACTTTAACTATATACAATTGCGGAGGAGTATCTAAAGCTCACCCATTAAGCAAATACTTATACTCAATATCTACTGTAAGAAGTTGACTGGACACATCTGTTGATCGAATATAACCAGAATACTTTATTATAGTATAATCAACTTTCCATAACCTTATATCCCTCAAGTAGTTTCGTTGGAGTTCTACCCACATATAGCTGCTAGTCCATCGTAATTTACATTAAGCAGTCGTCAAATACATTATAAATAAATCTATATCAGCTTTGGTAATCTCTTTCCTTTCAATACTAATATTCATAACATTATATTTCAAGTGAACGCGGTATATTTCTCCTAAACGAAACACGTATCCAGTACACAAGAAAAAGTACAACAATAGTCAAGAGATTTGTTTTTCATTTTTTTTCATTTTGGATACCTTCCTTCTACCCCTGTCTCCATGCATTATTTGCACAAAATGGGTTATGCACTTTCAAGGGAGTGCAGTACGAGCAGTTGTTCGCTCTTCCCATTTTGCGACAGGCATTCCCTAGAGATTCTCGGATTGCCGATATTCCGACCTGGTGGTATGCTGTTCATTATCGTTCTTCAAGGTGTTTAGGGTGCCCTTCGTCTTTATTTTACTCATCACAATCTTGTATGGTGTTCCCCATGGGTCCAGACTAAGATTATCTTCTAGAATATTGTTCCAGGTTCTTTTATGTTTTCACGTAGCTCTTTCTCGAATTGTTGTTTGATTTCTTGGTCTCCAGCCGCTCTGTAACTTCTTCTGGCTGCTTTTGTGTCTCTTTTTAGCTTATCTAATCCCGCTGTTCAATCCGTTTTCTTCTTTTTAGTTCCGCCTATTTTATTTGTGATGGCTTCTTCGATAGCTTTCTTTGTGGCCAGCTCTAGTTCCTCTATCAAGTTATCTATACTACAGTTTCTGTCAATCTGTGGTAAGTTTAGTTTGTTATTAAATTTTTCCAGTTTATTGTTTACATTATATTTAAATACTGTTTTGTCCTCTTGATCCCTTCGTGATCTTGTTGTTTTAGATTTATGTTAAATCCGATGGCGTTATTGGCACTAGTTGTTGCATCTTCCTCAACTGTCCACTCTGTTAAATCATTATATATGTTTCCCCTGGACATGGTTACATCGATATTTTACCCCAAAATGTCGGAGTTGTCCTTCTCTATAGTGGATGTTTAAGTTAAGCTGTTGGATAAGATTTTTGAACATTTCCTCATTACCGTCATATCCGGGGCAGTACCACAGTGGGGACTTTGCATTCAAATCCCTCAAAATCAGTATATACTTATTATTAAAAGCATTAAAAATATTATCCAATCTCTTTACAAACATCTCGGTCGGAAGAGAGAACTGACAGTAAATATTGACTACTAGGAGCTTTCTCTTTTTATTGGCTATCTCTAGATACTGGACCCACCTGTCCGATTGTTGGCCATGCACTAGGATTTCTATATTCTTATTGAAAATCAGCGTTGCAACAATAGAGTTTTACTCCCTCGGTAGCACCACCACGACGTCGAACGGAAATCCCTGCAGTCTTCTCTTACTGGTGTATGGTTCCTACAGGCATGCCACGTTTACGTTCTCCTCTTTACATAGATGTCTCAGCTCAGGGCATGCTACTTATGATCTACCCACGTTGAGCTGGATCATATTATTCATGATTTATGGTTGTCTAGTGTAGACGTAGCACACAGGAAATTTTTCTGCTGGATTAAAGGCTATCCGGCCATACGTCATGACAAACTGCCGATAGACGCTATTTTGTTGGAAGGTCTCGTTTCTTCTTTCAAAAACCCTATCCATCAACTAGAGCAGGTCGTCTGGGTCCGACGTAATCCCATCTGATTTTCGACTGATTCTATCTACCTCTTTAATTATCGGGAAGGTGATGCTTTACCCTTATGATGACTCTCAATGCAGCAGTCAGGGTGTTGGTCTCCTCAAGTTTCGACAGGTTATAGTCCAGCTGCAGGGCGCTGTACGGAGATCTGGGGTCAAATACAATTTTCTTCGTTTCTTTGTCCGTCAGCTCTCCCTCCTCTTTGTCATGCATATCCTAAGTAGTGTCTATTCCGTCTATTGCTTCTTATTTCGGTATTTCTACGACTGCAAGATCGTTCCTATACTCCTTTGCTCTACCTCTTCTTTTGTACAACCTCGGGATCCAGGATTTCCAGCTCTTCTTCTTCCTGTACGTCCTTTCCTCCTAGGATGTAGACTTCTTGTTCTCCCCGATTTCTTCCAAATCATCGTTCCAATCCGCTGCCTGTTCCTCTTTTTCATCTGGTCCACTCTCGTTTCTGTTTTCCTCTATGTGTTCCTTGTTTATTTGATTTTGTTCTTCTAGATTTCTGATGTCTTCCAAATGGCCTTTTATTGTTTTAAAGAGTAGTTGTTCATTTATTACCATCTCGAATCCGATGTTTTGAATTTTGTTTTCCCACCTCTTCAGAATCTTTAAAACTTCCTTTGAGTAGCCTTTCAAAGACCACTCCTATGGCTGGGATTGTGATCTTCTTTCCTTTTGTTCCTTGGATTGTTGACAGCAGATCCATAAGAAGAACCAGGTCCGCGGGAATACTTTGCTTCGAAGACTTAATATGCAGTACCCTGCAGCCGTACCTGTTTTCGCTAAAAAGATTCCCAGAAATTGTTTGTCTCTAACGTCGATCTCCTCCCTCTCGTACTCATCCAGGTCAAAGACGTCATGTGACACAGCAATCACCTGGGCGAAGCCCTTCGGGAAAGTTTCTAGTTCCGGGTTTACAAAGTGCAAAACTAATTGGTTTCTGCCATCTAGGTGAATGTGTGCAAATTTTTCTTTCAAATATTTTTGCGTATCATTAGTGTTACTATTTATAATTCAATTGTTAACAATATATATTTTCTTATTGTTGTTGAATTCTGTCAATCTTTCTGTACTCCTTTACTGCCTGCAGGGGGGTTCTTCTTTAGTGTTTTTTCTCCTCTCCTTCCCTTGGTGTTTTGTGAGGGTCCATAATCGAACTTTCCTATTGTGCGTTGGAGTTGCATCTTATATTGAGGACACTCCTGTTGTGTTTTTACCCCGCACTTCTTCCCTTTTTCATGACATGCTATACATACTTTATTTTTGTTTTTGTCCGGACATTCTAGTTTTTATGGGGTTTTCGCCGCAATGGCCGCATCTTTCATCATCTTTGCAGTTCTGGGCAATATACCCGTAATCTTTACACTTCATACAAACCTTGACAACTAAGTAGTCCTTTACATTTGTAGCTTCATATCCAATGTATACTTTTGGTCTATGGCGTATAGTTTCATTCCCTGATCGAGGGACCTCGATTACCAAGTGGTACCTGTCACTGTCCCTCGGTTCCGTCTCGAATCTTGTTTTTATCGATCGCTTCTGTTCTTTCGTTATTTCTGGGAAGTTCTCCTATATTAGTTCTTGTAGATCCACTGTGATTCCGTAGACGATCATCAGTGGCTTCTTCTTTTCCACACTACCTATTGATTCGAAGTTTCTGCTGATTCCCGGGTGGTTGATCAGCTTCTCTTCGTGTTGTGGAGTCTCCATCTGCAATACTAGTGCAGTTCTTGTTTGCACCATTTGAAAATTTATTCTATCATTTCTTCCAATAGTCCTGGTTAAGCCTCATTCTTGTCTTTTATCGGTTCACCACCCTTCGTTTTTTTTAGTATGGTAGGCTTTGATTATCTTTTGTTGGCTTCTATTATTTTTGTTTTCTCTCGCAGTTCTCTCTTCTTCAGCATGTTCGCGAACGTTGGTATGACCACTGCTGTTTTTTTATTGTTTCCTTCTTGAGGCTTCCATTCTCTCTGTATAATTCTTTGATTTCTTCTTCTAATTGTGTTATTTTTCTTCTACGTCCAATCCTCTATGTTTTTTTAACTAATCATTTCTAATTTCTTAATCCTAATAGCTCCATCGATAGCATGTTGTTTCTCTCTTCCTTAAATTTCCTTTCCAGTGTTACGATCTCATTCTCTCTCTCATCCACTTTAGTTTGCCGCCTGACCAATTTAAGTTACTCTTCTCTTAATCTGTCTGTTTCTGTGCTAAGTTTATTTTTTCAAGTTCTATCTTTCCTTCCAGGTAAGCAACGCGTATCCTTAACTCGGTTGTTTGTTCCTGACCATTGTGTCTTCTGTTCGCTTCTTCTTCCACTGGCGTTATTAGTCTCTTCTTGCTTGTTACAGGGTCATCTGTCATGGTTGGTATTGCAGTCCTTTGGACATCCATCGCCACCCCACGGGACAGGCCAAATTACCTTACTCTTCTTAGGTCCATCGAAGTTTCTGATGCCTTATTTGGCTCCTTCCTTTCGGCATGTACTTGTGCTATTATCTTGTTCTCCAGTTCTTTGTCCTCTTTGGATAATCTTGATTTATTTCCGTTTATTTATTTATTTTTAATCTTTTCTGAGCACTTCAGCTTATATGGATTAGTTGCTGATATTTCCTTCCCGTCCGAATTACGAAAGTTCCTCTACACGGTTTCGAGATTCCTCATTCCGGATTTATTTATGTTCGTGTATTCCATTATGGCTACCGTTGACAGCCTTCTTTTTGCTCTATCTGTCATGTCCGAGTTCACGAATTCATAACCGTACACGCACTGGGTCCTTCCCTATAACTTACTACTGTTAGTGTCAACAACAGTATGCCAGGTGATGCAGTTCAGGGGGCACGAGACCCTGGAGACAACAGCGCCCGAAACCTTCAACCTTCTTGAAGACGATAAAACTTACCTAACGCAGTTCAATTCAGCTTACGCCACGTGGGTACCCAAGTCACTCAGTACGCACTATACAATCTTCACAGAATTTGGCCGATCGTTATGCAACCAGTCAAACGCAAGTGCGTTGTTGGTTGTCTACCTCTAAGTTAGAATTACTTTTTTTTTCGTCCTTCCAGTTTTGCTTCAAAATGCAAGCTTGCGATTTCACATAATATCAATAACCTCCTACACACGTAGTATGTTACCTTGAACGTGGCTTTTCTTGTGGTTCTCTAAGATTTACGTGTGCAACTTCACCATTTAATAACTCCCCTCCAAAAAATCGTGGAAAGTTGGTGCTTGCACGAGTTTATATCACACTTATATGGGAAAAGTTCACTTAGTTGCTTTCATGTCCAGTCCGTTTCTAGCACCTAAAAACGGTTGACGCGGAAGCGACACCAATAGACGTCTCTCCGCTGCGGAGTACACCACTCAAGCCAACCACCATTCAAGTACACTACTAATGTCCTGAGATAATTGATTTTAACTACCGTGCTAATAGGATAGTTTTGACAGTGTGATAAGATCATCATCAAATACCTGAAAAACAACTTTCGCTATACATTACTACATAAAAAAACACCACCCACATTACCACATTACCACCCTCCCTACATAAAAAACAAGTTTCCATGTAGGTGACCTTGAAGACTTCCCTTAAAAGTTACATAAATTGAAGTAAACATAACTGAAAATTAATAGTATGAAAACTAATCTCACATGGCTGAAATGTTTTAATAATTTCACCAAACTGCAAATAAAAAAGCAAATCAAACATTAAAAAACAATTCACATATACAATCATGACTATTTTTAAATAGGCATAAGTTCATATTAATTGGAATCAACATTGAATCAACCGAATCTTTGAATCATTAATCATAACCGCAGTCAAGTACTAGTTCTTTAATCCGTTAATCGTCCGCTAACGCAATTCACAAAGACATTAACAGGTCGTAGGCTTGTTTCAGTTCACGTGTATTCAAAATGTTTTATAAATTAAGTCTTTGAATATTAAAAGTAGGGAGATATCAATTTATGTGCTATTTTCTTCGAGTTAATCCATTCTTCTACATTCCTTGGAACTTCTGTAGGAATCTGTTTAATAGTTGCTTCCTTATTTTCCTCTTTAATAACGGTCTTATCATCTGTAGTGCCTTCTTTTTTCGGTTTCTCTTAAATGAGCTTTGCTGTTTACCCCGTTGTGTGGTATTAGTTTCGCATACCGCAGATTGTATTTCTTCTTTTATCAAATCCTTTATCAGCATCGTTTTCTTGTGGTACCTTATCTGTATTTGATCCTGACAAATTGGACTGAGATAAAGAAGAAGTAAACTTTTCTTTTTCTGAACACATTAAATGTAAAGAACGTTCTCATGTATCCGTAGATAAGAATCGGATCGACATAACTTCATTTAGCTTCGTTGAAATCTGTTCTAACTATAAGAAGGAAGTTGAGAATTATTTCAAATCATTTTCAAATCTGCAAATATTCATGATTTGTATCGGACACTTACGTTCTTTTCACTTCTTGTTCTTCTTATTGATGTGCCTCCCAAGGAAATTTCCATCCTGGAAAAAGTTCTGCCATTCCCACTCTACCTAACATAGTGCATGGTAAACCTAGGTACGTTATGAGGCAAAATAGAATAGCCATTGTATTTTGCCAACGTAATGAGAAATTAATAGAACCCAATACCTCAATTTCCGTGACATCCCAAGACGTAATTTCTGTTTAATTGGACCTAAATCTTGACACATTAACAACCGACACATCAGTCCAGCAAACCAAACTAGATTGTTATCCATGGCAGTATTCACTGAGACACATAAATCATGATCGTCTTTGTTCAAGGTTAGGCCAAAAGGTGCTATTGTTTTACTTTCGTTTGCCTTAACTTGTTTGCTTTGAACATCAATAACATTAACCCTGTCGAAATACATCATGGACGCAATTTCTTCTATTTTATTTTCTCCGGGAAGATGCTGAGACACTTTTTGGACAGATTTCTTGGATCTAATTCTACAGACCTCCTGCAAATGTCCTTTGCGTAAACACGAGAAACAAGTTACCTCATTGGCAAAACAATTCTCGAAGTCCTTGTAGCTGTTCCCACAACCGTAATATTTTAATTGAATACGTTAATTCTCAACCTGTTAAAAGATTTTTGAAAGTTGTCTTTGTATCATCAAAATAACCTATTGACTTATTTTTAGGCTGAAAAACAGCAAGCATCACTATCAACCTGATTCTCGACAACTAAAATTTGAACAGTCTTGTCGAAAGTCAGCTGCCGAACAGAAAGCAGACGTCTTCTGGTATCGTCACATAAAATGCTAATTACGATCTGATCTCTAAACATATCGTTCAATACCTGTCCAAAACCACATTTTGCTGAATGTATTTTCAGTTGCATGATGAAATTGTCGTAAACTCTGAGCTTGTGTCTCCCTCAACGAATGAAACGTAAACCTTTCCACAATAAAATTTAATTTTGATTGAAAGTGTTCAGCAAAGCTTGGTGAATGACATCAAAACCTTGGTCTGCAATATTCCTCGGTGAAAATAGGTCTCGTAACTGCATGAACAAGTCATGGCCTATATTGGCTGAAAAAGACTCACTTCATTTTCTGGTTTCCTATTATGTGCCACACAATAGTGTTCAAATTGTTACAGATAAACTTTAATTTCTATTTGTAAGGAATGAATCTTTCTTTGGTATTGCAGCATGCACGAGGGAACTCCTACTAACACAAAATTCCTGCGCCAGATTGAAGTATTGTTATTGTTATCTAAACGAAAGGTTTACTATATTTAAATAGAGATTCTAATTATATGTAAATGCGGAAGAGTTTCTAAAGCTCACCCATTAAGCAAATACTTATACTCAATATCTACTGTAAGAAGATAAATGGAAACACCTGTTCATTGAATATAACCAGAATACTTTATTGTAGTATAACCAACTTCTCATAACCTTATATTCCTCAAGTAGGTTTGTTGGAGTTTTATCCATATGTAGCTGCTAGTCCATCGTAACTTACATTAAGCAGTCTTTAAATACATTATAGAGAAATCTACATCAGCTTTGGAAATCTCTTTAATTTCGATACAAATATTCATAATATTATATTAAGAAAAAGCGGTAGATCTCTTCTAAAGGAAAGGCGTATCCATTGTACAAGTAAAGGTATAACAATAATCTTGAGTCTATTGATTTTAGTTACCGTGCTAAAACAAAAGATAGTTTTGACAGTGTGAACGGATCATGCATCAATACCAAACGGGCGTTTTCAGGTTGCAGTACGCGAGACCGAAATGTACGAGCGATTGAGAAAATCCGGTGGACGGATCAGGATAGTACTCAACACTTCCTACTACGGGAAAACAAAGTCTCATAATATCAGAATGGGATCCCTAACTAAGAACAGTCTATATTCTTCCAGCGATTCAGAATATAGAGTTCCTAAACAAAAGACTCGTACGTCACGATACGTATCTGATGGTGCAACACGGTTTAAATAGATGTCTATGCTCCGACCAAGCAGGGCAATGATAACAACAAAGATACATGCTACGAGGAGCCAGGAAGGTTGTTTGACCAATTACCGAAGTGTAATACGAAAATTGTGTTGGGTGATTTCGACGATAAGAAGGGAGAGAGGAAAATATAGACCTGCTAAAGGCAAATACAGCCTTCACGAAATCACCAACAACAATGGAGAAAGACTGAGAACTTTCGCGATCTCGAGAAATCTACTAGTAAAGAATACATACTTTCAGCGCAAAGACATACACATCACGTATTAGCAGATTGACGAAGACACACCAACATAATGGTTGTTAGGTCTTACAGAGGAGCGAAAGGTGACACCGATCCTCCGTTAGTGATCGCAAAAGTAAGGGAAAAGTTATACATTGAGAATAGAAAAAGCAAGAGATCAAAACAACTTTAATTCGATTTAAACGATTAGATAATCCAAGCGTAAAAGCGGACCATCAACTGGAAATCTCAAATAGGTTCGAAAACTTTAGCCGACTCGAGTAGTAATAAAAATGAAATTAATAGTGAAATTGATGTAAGTAAGATGTGAGAAACAATTTGTGACACAGTGAAGGGCGCAGGGAAGTAACGTGTATGTGAGAAGAAACAGCAGAAAAACAATGGCTTGATGACGAATGCCTTGAACTTCATGAGGAACGAGAGCAAGCAAGGCAGCGATGGCTAAGTAATAAACGTGAAGCAAATACCAACCACTACAGTAACGCGAAACGCAACAACACACGCTGGTTCAGAAACAAAAAGCGAGAATATCTGACGTAGAAGATTCAGGAGACCGTAAGACAAGAAAACGGTAAGACAAATAACATACGAGATCGATACTCGTTAGCAACGTTACCAGCCGAGGTTAAGCATGATCTTTAGGCGGATCCGACTTAAATTATCGATGTGTGAAAAGTCAATTTCGACAAACTTCTTAATGTATACAACGGAAAACAAAACAGAGAAATTCGAAATCTATACCGCAGAACCGTGGATACACAAACCTATGAGATCGAAGTCGAAATGTCAATAAATAAATTTAAAAAAAATCAAATCACCAGGAATAAACAATATTCCAGCTGAATTAATTAAAGCGGGAGGAACAGCACTAATCAAGTATCTGCATAAATTGATAAAAGCTATATGGAGAAAGGAGGAGCTTCCAAAGGAATAGAAAACCTCAATAATAATTCTGATTTATAAACAAAGGCGATACAAAAGGACTGCTGTAATTATCGGGGAATCTAGATTCTGCTAACTCGCCTAAGCGTATACGTAGACGATATAATTGGAGATCCCTAATTAGGATATAGAAGACATATATCCACGTTGGACCAGATTTGAGCGTTGAGACAAATCTTAGAGAATAAATGGGAATACAATACAATGTTCGCCAGTTATTTATTGATTTTAAGATAGCTTATGATTCTATTAAAAGGGAAGCTATACAATATCCTAGTACGATTTGGATTTTTTTTTAAATGGTTCTACTAGTAAGGACGTGTCTAAGCGACTCCATAAGCAGAGTACGGGTAAGTAATAATATGTCAGATAGTTTCAAGATTCGCAACGGATTGAAACAAAGTGATGCCTTGTCACCACTACTGTTCAACTTTCGGGCAGAAAGGAACTATCGTTGAATATCTTGAATCAACTGTTCGTGTACGTGGATGATGTAGATTTCATAGGGGATGATATAGATGCACTACAAAGTAGCACCGATGTCTTAGTAGAAGCGTGCGATGAGATAGGTCTACAGGTAAGCATAGATCTACAGGTAACGGAAGAAATAAAATGTCGTTTATTATTGGGCAACGCATGTTTTTTATTCAGTCCAGAAACTCCTAACCATAAAGTAAATTTCATTCGTATATAAGGTAATGAATTGTTTTTACGGAACTTATCATTATTAATTTCCAAATATATAAATATTTGTCTGTAGAATATGACATGTATGTTGAACACCACAATTAGGTATCTAACCTGTCGTGTTCAATAAATAAATAAATTTTATTTTTTAAAACAGCTATAACCTAGTGACTTTTGAGCTTTTGCAGTCAAACTTACTCAGCGGTTAGCTATCATTCCGTAGTACTTGTTATGTGTACAAACCCATGTTTTAAAAGTGCACCTTCCCCCTTCTTTTCCTGTACTCTTCATATGTATCATTTGCATTGTAGAACAATGTTGAAGAAAGTAGCAAGTACCGAAGGTCAGAAGTAAGTACCAATATTGAGTATCGAGGAATTCTAGTATCGACTAAACTCTAATTTATATATATATTCGCTAGGAGCGACTCTGATCAAATTTTTCACTCTTCTCCAGAAAGCAGTTGAAACTCACTCGAACTCATGACACTCGGTTTGTGCAAATCCTGGTGGAACACTCAAAAGTAGCTTCCAAATTTCAACAAATGCCAGATTTTCGTATAATATTGCCACGAAAATTTCCTTTGCCAGAATCTACTATTCGGGAGTTTACTTCAATTTCGTATTACCCACGGAAAGGTGTGTCGGGAATGTATTGTGGTTTCTTGTCATGGAATGACGCTAGTATTTAGATCCTTTGATAGAGACCTCATATTCCCAATTTGACCGTTCGTCAACCCCAACTTTGAACTAGAGCAGGAGTGGAGTACCTTCGTTATAAAAGGAGCAACCTTGAATCCAACTCTCCTGCAAAGACACAAGCTACTTATCGTAAATGCTACGATACGAACGGTGTTGTCAGGCCTGATAGAGAAGAATGTTAGGTTGCCGCAAATATGCTCAGAACGTAGGTTTAAACTATCTTAATAATTTGTCTGGTCAAAGCGCATTGTAAACCTAAGATCGAGTAATGTTTTAATAAGAAATTCTTGCACAATCGGGAAAGAAATTGGCGTGGTTTGTTTGTAAATCAGAACTGCTGCTTTCCCATAATGTTACTAAGGAAAGCTAGTGAAACCTATAGTCGAGATGTCCATATCACACGGAATTCAAACTCGTGAATTCCAAGTCAGATTCTCGAATGCACATCCTACAGAAACAAACTGCATGCATAGAGCTACTATCTTCTGCATTGAAATTATTTGTAAGATACTTGCGGTAAAAGAAATGTGTCAGTTTGAAATGCCTTAATAATATTTTGCCTGCAAAGATTACGAATGTTCAGACATCTACTGGAATAATTCCTTTTTATTGGCACCATACACCATTGTTCTTCAGTTGAGTTTCGCCACTAGAGATTAATTAATTGTTACAAACGTCTATCCTATGTTTTGATGCTGCTTGGAGACGGAACAGAAACAGAAAAGAAACGACCGAGAAGACGTAAAAATTCAAGATGAGTGCTTTAAATTTTAGTATATGGGGTAGTATCTACAATGCAGCCGTGATTTCTAATGAACTAATATACATTGAAAACCTTGCAAATACTTTTTATTACGGTGTGTAATAAAACAGAACGAGACAAAATCATGAACAGTAATATTTAGTATTCTGTTATACGTTCAGCTAGAAAACGATGTATCTCCAATACGTATCCATGTTTGTTACCTTTCAATATCGATCCAATCGTGCAGTAGTTCGTGTTCCTCGCTTGCTAAAAGTATTTCCTCCCATATTTCGGTCCCTGCGTGTTTGTTGATACATGCATCTCTCATAACAAAAGAACTACCATCCTTAATTAGTTTCAAAAAATGTACATAAAAATATTTTTTCTATTGGCGTGTTATCAGAAAAGCTTTTCGCCCAGTGGGCTATTGCCAATAAAGAGAAATGCTTCTGTCCAGCAATTACTCCCTCTTTCTGATTTAAAGCTCGTTTTATGCAAGGCGATTCTGTCGCGCGGCAAGAAAGCAGCAGAAACCGCCAGTTCTATAAAACAATGTAAGCAAATAGATGCTTTTATGTACACGCGCGACATTTGTTGGCGTCGCGATCTGGAAACGATGTCGTCGTATTCTAGAGATTGAAGCCGCGCGACACGTTTTAACTACATTGATTTCAATTGTGATGTTTATGCAATCACGCGGCTTGGATTTTACCGTGGAAATGTTGCCAGGTGTTCTTGATAAACAAAAAAACAATTTATGTGATTCCTAAGTTTAAAAGTATATAACATGAAAAAGAACATAAATACATCATTATTTGAGCTCATTGTTAATATAAAATTTGACACAACACACCTCAGTACGTTTAAACATCAAAAACATATTTTAAAGAACATAAATCACTTAAATGAGCAAGGTGCACTGTTTCAATGTGCAATATCAGTATTTTATTTCCTTGCCATGCTGGCGTAGTTGGTTACGGCATAGTTTATAAATCTTTATAATTTTGCCAGCAAGGGTATGAACCCCACAGCTAGAAATAAATGTTTTTATTTTCACGAAACGGAATAATACTGTAGTAATAATTGGTTTAATAATACTAGTTTGAATTTTTGCTATTGATACGAGTTTCTACTACAATGATGTATTAACATTTCTAAATTACTAATCCTGATATCTAGTATATTATATTCGTAGTGTATATTCATATGCATATTATTTGTGTGAATTTATTTATTCATTATGTTCAGGCATAAGACTCAGCCGAGATAAGGTGGGGTAAAAAGACACTGGAAGGAGTCGGCCAGGGTTTACGTTCAAGATACTATCCCTGGGTTGGTCTGGTGAGCCTGAAAACAAGCCACTAATCAGTTTACTCCAATATGCACAGAATTGCCACTACTCAGTTTACTCCAATATGTCAACACAGTATTAGTTAGATTAATCGAAGTACAAGCCATGAAAGTTAGTACAGAAAACTACTGACATAAGTTTATACATTATTATCCATAGTATAGCACGTATCGCAAAGAAATAAGAGTTTATGCACTATTCTAAAAGATATTGAGAATCTTTAGTTCATGCAATAATCTAGCACAACTGTATATTTAATCATAACACCACGTACAACAATCCTTATTGACATTGTTGTCCATAGCATGCACTGATATTGCTTTTCATAGAAGTGAAATCCTTGATTTTAATTGTTGAAGAATCACATTTAAGCAGTATACCCAAATTCCCTCTTCTTTTGACATACTGATAATCGGAATTTTGCTTCAGTTTACAAACTATAGATATATATCCAGAAATATTATGTAACATTCCAAACAAAACTTCACAAAGTTTTGTCTTCATTAAATTTAACATAGAGTAGAAAACAGCTGATGTACCATTTCATTATTTACAATTAACTGGTACATAAATAATTAAGTAGTTACTACTCAATCTTATCTTTCCATTGGCCGCGACGTCAATCCTTAGAATTCTTAATATATTGAAAGCGCATTCAGGTAGAGTTAATAAAAATAGTTGTGGCTTTAAATCTTCTTATGTCATCAAAAATATTTTCTAACAATTCACCTCCCCTCGGTGAAAAATGAAATGTTAGTATCCATCACATTCAAAATGTTTAGTAGGCATTCTGTGACGAGCGGGACGACGTAACTGAGGTGAGTTTATATTTTCCTCTATATTAACCGTTTCAGGTACAGAAATGTTCCACCAATTATCACTATTTTCCTCCAAGGAAATTGATCAGAAGGATGTTTATTGAACCTTCGTAACTGATGAACATATAGATTTCTGCGCCTGGAACCTAACTGAACCTCAGCAATTCTATTACCGACATGCTGCAGAACTTTGGCTTTTACAAAACGTGGCGTGTTTTTGATTGGATTCTTCACTAAAATACACTCTCCCTGTTCTGTAATAATTTATCCATTTGATCTTGTGGTAAATCTTGGTCACCGTTCCTAGCTTGATTATATAATTTATTAAAAAGATTATTAGGTCCGTAACTAAAGATCATATCTATGGCGTTTTTTCAAAGCGAATGTCTCGTTGAATATCTTGTATTACTTCATACCAGTTATGAGTTTTATCATCTGAGTCGTTTCTGTAATAAATCTTTGATGTCCTGTACTGCTCTCTCTGCTGTACCATTAGTTTGTGGATGATATGGAGGAGTATGGATCAACTCTACTCCCTTGTTCTTTACACTAATTGGTAAACGTCCAGCTGGTAAACGGAGGACCATTATCAGATACCAATATTTTTGGTGATTCTACTAGATTAAATATCTTTCGAAGTGCTCCAATTCTTATCTTCGATGAAATATTTCTTACGATTTCCACAAAAATTGATTTTGAGTAACTGTCAACTGTGACATGGCTGTGGTTTAAAAATTACTTATTCAGCTTCTCGGCTGGTGTGTGAATTTAGCTGAGTTTTAAATAAAATTCATTCTGGTACTTTTTCTTGTTTTCGTATACCTTCTTATAACACAAAAGCACAAAGTGCCATTATCAAATATGAAGTACCTGGATGGCGCCAGTCCGACAAATATCAGACAAGTAACAATTCTGATTTTGAGCATTAGGTTTTTCTTTGACTATAGAGTAACAACCCACAGCCTTGCCACGCCCGTAAAAACACTCTGAGAGATCTAAAAATATCCTATCTTAGTAATCGAAAAGACCGCCTCCCCAGTGCCGATCTACTCTCAGATTTTTTAAAGTAATAACCTAGGAATTAAGGAGAATAACTTGATTCTTTTCAGAAAAGAAAAACAGGTTTGTCGACAGAGTTATTTATTGTCTAGCAAGGTTTCCTAAAATCAAGTTTTTTTCCCTAATGCTATTTCTTTCTCTAAGTTTTTACCCCCTTCCCGAGAAATAAAATAGTTTTTTTGGAGGGAAAGAATGTTACAATTACGAGTATTTTGCCATTTCAAAGAAGAATGAAAACAAAGGGATTTTCTCTAATTCCTATTAAAACTCTAATTTTTTCATGGTTCTTTACGTGTTGTGTCTCATTCATCCATCCATACAGTTTACTGACTTATGAAATAAGTATGATTTAAACTAATTTTGTAAGGATTTAAAAATAAAATTTATGGTTGAGACTTACAACTATCCAACTATTCATGGACTAACTACATATTTCTAGTAGTACTATTCAGCTGTTTAACCTTATTTACTAGAAGAGTTTTAGGAAAGTTTGAAATTTTGAAGACTTATATTGTAAGTGAAATCCCATTCAATTTTCTAAACCTAGGTAGTTGAAAGTAGTGGTTAAGTCTTACTCGCCCCTTAATCTAGAATATCTAACTACCTTAATTTTAGCAAAAAATATATATTCAGAGACATTTTAGAATTACATTTAATTATAGTTAAATGGCCTTAACTTTAAGTTAGTATCTTAATTTGTATTAAAAAATGAGAGACAGAAGACAGAGCTTAATTTCTAGTATTTATACAAACTCATCATAACCCATTCAAATTTCATTCTCTCAGTCTATTCTTACCATCACTCCTCATTCATCCCTTACATTTACGAATGTTTTGGAGTTTCTTTAACTTAACATTTGGCTCTGCTAGTATGATTGCTGATGGCCAATTTAGAGACAAAAAATGAAATTTACAATTCTTTACTTTTTCTTGTTCTGTATGGGAGAAGAACAAATATAAAAAACTAATTTCTTCTATTGAAGTGCATGCTCCCTAGCCTTACAAAAAAAAGGAGTTTTAGTGGTCCTTTATATTCAGCAATTTAAAAAAAAATGAAATTTTTCACTTTGCCTACTTGCTTACTCCTAACACAAAGGATTTATACACGTAGGAGGGCGGACGATTACTTGTTCTAAATAGAAAAGAAAAAAGCAATAGACTTTACTTTTTTAACTTGTAAAAACAGATTAGTTTTGAGCCATAATTTAGATAATGTTATTCTAATTTTCTCTCTAAGCAAAAAAAAAAACTTCTTTTGACTTCATGATTCCCCAGGGATGGTTTTTAAGTAAGAAACAAAACGTAGTGGATAGCACTGCCCTTCCCCGCACAGATAGTCAAGGAATAATTTACTTTTCGGCTTGCACCATACTGACCTGACAGCAGACTTCTTTTTCGGACGACGCGTTTTGTTGACCGAGAGGCATATAACAAAAAAATAAGTAAAAGACTGTAACCATTAAAAAAAAAGAAAATGAATAATTATATGTTAAACTGTGGAACTATTCTTCCACCGACGCCTATCTTAAACCGAAATATGCTATTCCACAATTTTTTCCCATCACTTAGTTAACATCAAAGCTAGTACAACTTTTACTGAAGTTTTACTCTAACTGCCTCTGTAGCTGACCTATAGCAAACTGTGTGGGTTTTCGCGCGTTCTAGTCATAAGTATCTTCTGACAGACGCTAACATTCTCCCTCCCCGAGAAGACAACTAAGAACTGGATCAGAGAAAAAAGACTCCCATTGGCTGTCCTTGCTGCTTCCAAAAGGAAATGGGGGTAACAGATGTTGTTTGTTTCTATCGACGACTTCCTCTAAAATTTCTATGAAATAAAAAATTGCAAATAAAATAGTAATGCATAAAGTTACATATACAGAAAATACATAGTTAAATAGATCATAAGAAATCCTTTCTATACATATCAAACACTCCTATAATATTCACAAATTTACAAAATTTATATTAATTAATACTTAATAATAATTAGCATAAATTATATAATCGCTTATCAACTCTTACCAGTTAGTTAACCTAGTTAGTTTGTTAGCCTAGTTTGTTTTTTAGCCGGCCGGCATTTCTAATCCTAACAATAAATCATAAAGGATAAACAATACATTTATTTTCCACAATATTTCAGAAAATAAAAAATAAAAAATTCACTACAAGATGAGGCAGAACCAAAGTCTCTGCATCACAACATACAATAAAAAATTTTTACCCGCAAAGTCAAACAAATGTATATGTACTCGTTGAAAAGGTTTAGTTGGTTTCGTCCACGAAGAATAATAGATTTTAGGACGCTGTTTCTGTTGTAAAAGGCAACTTGCAGAAAAGTTTATATAAGCTTGTAACTGACTATCTATTTGAGGCCACCAACAATGGTTTCTTAAAGTTTGTTTCATAGTCTCCTTAATATGCCAAGATGTTGACCATGAAGGTTTTTTAATAACATATTTCTCATAGAAGGAGGAACTATTAATGTATTTCCTAAAAACAAACATTCATTATGAATATTTATGACATGTCTATTTTTAAAATAACAGTGGTAAATTGTATCCTGAGGACCTTTTAGTAAATGTGATGGCCAGCCATTTTGTGTCCACATATAAATACGTTTTAACACTGAGTCTTGCTTAATTCCTAATTGTATCATATGAATTTGTGAAGAGTTCATATTAATATTTAATACATACTGACTAGAAGCACACTCATCACCAGTAACTTCTTCAGAAGGTAAACGAGACAAGCAATCTGCAACCTGTACTTTCTTGTTACAAACTATGCTGTATTTATACCCTGAAAGGAATAACGAACATCTTACCAATCTAGGATGAGTAGAGGAAGGTATATAGCCTTATCTTCTCCAGATATTAAGGTCACATGTAAAGAAACTGTTAAAACAGTAAAATGTCTACCATACAGATATTTATGAAATTTTCGAATGTTATAAATTAGAGATGAGAATAATTTTGCTCCCATGGTGTCAATTTTGCTGAAGCACAAGCTATTGTTTTCATTTTACCTTCGGGACTCTCATTGCAGATCTGTAAGCCTACACCGTATGCACTGGCATCGATTATAAGAAATATTTGTTCATGCGGATTGAAAATATGTGTCTCATTACCGTTTGCAATTAGTCGTTTTATTTGTTCGAATTGCTTTTGATGCTCCTCCGTCCAGTCCCATTTGGCATCCTTCTGTAGCAACTTATGCAACATATGATGATGTGTCGTTAAATGTGGTACATGTTTCTGAAAATACATAGTCGTGCCAATGAAGGAACGCAATTGACTTACATTTTGTGGCGGAGGGCATTGCAAAATTGCCTGTTGGTGTTTGAGTAAAGGTTTAATTAACCCTGTTAGTCGAAATTGTATGACGTAAATATTCAACAGTTGGAGAGAAAAACTTACATTTGGCCAACTTGACTTTTACATTTTTTTTTTTTTTTGAATTTGGTCAATACTTTGCAAACGTTTTGATAACAATCCTCTAAATCTTTTCCTCCAATGTTCACATCATCGAGAAAACTTATGAAAAGGAAAACCTACTAACGTTTGATCCATACATTTTTGAAAGATAAAGGGTGATGATGACAACCCAAATGGTAATCTTTTATTCTTGTACAGACCCCAGAACGTATTGAGAACTAAGATCGTTTAAGCCTCCTCATCTAACTCCAGCTGTAAGTACGCCTGATTCAGATATATTACCACAAATGTGCTTGCACCTTACAATTTGGCTATATCCTCTAAGGCAGGCAGCGGATACGACATATTACGCAAACATATATTAACTGTGACCTTGAAGTCTAAACACAAACGAATTTCCGTTCCCTCTTCCTTGGGCACCACGACAATTGGAGTAGCCCATTCTGAATACACAGTAGGCTCAATGATACACTGTTCTTGACATTTATCCAGACTTAGACTTTGCTTAACCTATGATTCAAGACTGTAAGGTATTTTATAACATTTTCGAAATATAGGGAAAGCATCTGGATCTAAAGAGACATGTACTTTATAACCCTAAATAGGTTTTTCGATACTATTACCAAATACATCTGAATACTACTGTATTATTAAATTTTTATATTCCTCTGCTTACTGCGCAGAACTCACCATTTCTATACTCATATTGCTTTGGATACTAAAAATATGTCTCCAGTTTGGCCATACCTGACTTATACCTGTTCTTCCCAATAAAGTATGACGTAATGTACAATTTATTGTGTGGAAATTTAGTAAAAGCAATTTATTTCCAATCTGACACTGAAATATTTCTGTACCCAATGTTGATAATATTTGCCCATTTGCCACTTTCAATTCTATATTAGCAGGAGATATTTCTGCATATGTTGTTAAATCCTTATAAACAGTCATGGACATTAAGTTGACACAACTACCCGTATCTAATTCCCACAAAACCTCATTCTCATTTATTCATATTGGCACTAAATGAGGCGTATTATCTATAGAAGACATATTACTTATCATTCTATGATGATTGTTCCCTCCATTAGACGACGTTTTACTCATAAAACGTACTGCCTTCCATAAGTTATGAGCTATATTTACCTTATCATAAAATTTCCTAGAGACCTGCTTTGCCCAACGCTGTACTTTATTACTAACGCTTTGATGTGGATTATATATCCTTATTAGCATATCTTTTAATTCTTCAAAAGAAGCATTTGAAATTGGCTTATGGCGAAACTCCCGTTGAAGACTATTAAAAGTAGTACTATCTAAAGACGTTAACAACAGTGCTGTCTTCTTAGTATCAGGAATTTCATGTACTGAAAACTACAATGCAAATCGCGAAAGGACTCTCTATTGAGTCCTTCCCAGATTCAAAAGATTTAAAAGTCATGTTACTCATTGCCATATTTAAAGGTAAATTTCCTTACAAATATAAAACTATAAAACTGATACAGTGGCTACGATATTCGTTCCAAAATAAACTTCATTAAACAATCAGTATCACGTGAATCCAAAATCCAACATTCATCGTCGCCGAAAATTTTCGCATCCAGAAAACGAGATTAGAGTAGGTTGTGTTTACTAAACTAAGGCCGAATGAATGCATGAAATCAGAAACACAACATATGGAACATCGAACATTTAATCCAATATAATTAATGGTTCAGCAGGAAAATGCACAGAATTGCCACTAATCAGTTTACTCCAATATGTCAACACAGCATTAATTAGATTAATCGAAGTACAAGCCATGAAAGTTAGTACAGAAAACTACTGACATATGTTCATATATTATTATCCATAGTACAGCAAGTATCGCAAAGAAATAAGAGTTTATGTACCATTCTAAAATATATTGATAATCTTTAGCTCATGCAAGATTCTAGCATAACTATATATTTAATCATAACACCACGTACAACAATCCTTATTGACATTATTGTCCATAGCATGCACTGACGTTGCTTTTCATAGAAGTGAAATCCTTGATTTTAACTGTTGAAGAATCACATTTAAGCAACATACCCAAATCCCTCTTCTTTTGACATACTGATAATCGGAATAATGCTTCAGTTTACAAACGTTCAAACTATAGATATATATCCAGAAATATTATGTAACATTCCAAACAAAACTCCACAAAGTTTTGTCTTCATCAAATTTAACATAGAGTAGAAAACAGCTGATGTACCATTTCATTATTTGCACTTAACTGGTACATAAATAATTAAGTAGTTACTCAATCTTATCTTTCCATTGGCCGTGACGTCAACCTTAGAATTCTTAATATATAGGGAGCGCATTCACGTAGAGTTACAAAAAATAGTTGTGGCTTTAAATCTTCTGACGTCATGAAAAATCATTTCTAACACGACCTTTTACTCGAGTACCAACTGGAAAATAAGATCGAATCTCTACACGAATGAACAATAAGACGAAACAACCATCGCAGACTATTCAGAGTTCGCGCTTCTAAAATAAAAGTAATGTTGCCACAACCTAAATGACAACAATCTCGATAATATCTTATTTTGCCTCACGGCATTTATCTCCACTACAAAATCTACCGGCACACCATTTTTCACATTATATCACAACCAAAAATACCTTACTGTTGCTCCAATTTGCATCCATCCCGGAGAGCCAGCCCATTAGACTTCCCATATGAATTTCAAATAATTTCAGATTTTATACCATCATGGCCGACATCAACATAAATATCCGATCCGATAGAGAAAAACAGACTTTCAGAAATTCATCAAGTAACAAACCACATTCACCATACATTATATACCAAACCACACTCGCCCTATCTCCAATACAACACCAAACATTGTTATTATATCCTCCAACTTATACAATCACAGCAAAATTGAAACCCTAGACCCTTTTGGTAACGATCACATATCTATTCAACTTAGAATACAGCCCCTTTAAACAAATTTTAATACTCCTATCACGAATCGAAAATTTCTTAGATTTGACCTCGCAAACTGAACTCCTATAGAAACCAGATCCAAAACAGCCTTACCCATCCTGAGCTCCCTTCCACAGAAGACAAAATGTACTCTAAGCTTGAACACATCACAAACACTATAGAACATTCATCCAGCAATCATATCCGTACCTCCGCTACGCATCCTTATCGACCCAATCTTCCTCCACTATATATCCCACTAGTCATACGCTCAATACAACTATACAGAGATTACCAAAGATCACGTAACTCTGACTCCCTTAAACGACACTGACAATTCCAAAGTGCCTCACATAATTACAATGAAGCATACAAACTTTGTTAGTGGATTAAACCATGCACAAAGATAGACACCACACATCCGACAAATCACTGGAATCGCTTTTACGCTCTTACAGGAAAGTACACAAAACAACATATCCCGAATTACAAGACGACTAGGCAATATACAAAGACGAAGACAAAGTCAATAATTTTGCCGACTATTTCCAATCCATATTTACCAGCGCTCCGCTTATCAATCTATTTACGGACACCGAGCCCAACGTCTAAATCTGGCCTCTCCATATCTCCAAACGAATGTTGTGCACACACTGTTTGCTCAACCACTTGCTACACCAATAACGCCAGTAGAAAATAAACACAAACACACGCACAAGGCACCCGGACCTGACAAAATAAACTACCGTCACTTCAAGGAATTACCCGTCCAACTGATACAGTTCCTTGCATTCAAATATCCATTCATCCTCCGCACAGTGTTTATCCACTGCCTTGAAAAACATAACAAATTTTCATGTTTCTCAAACCTAACAAACCGCTCACGCCCTGGTTTCTTATCGTCCTATCCAATTATCCTCGAATTTCAGTAAGATATTAAAAAAATATTCGTTACCAGACTCTACGCGCACCTGTAACATCACAATTTACTTCATCTCCATCAAGCTGGTTTAAGCCGGTCGTTCGATATCAACAGTCTGCCCCTCTGCCTCACCAATAACACAGTGAACCTCGAAACTATCCTGTCTAGTCCTTTTTGATATCGAAAAATGATTTCGACAAAGCCTTGCATCTGTCCTCCTCTATAAACTCTGACCATTTTACCTTCCCATCACCTATTTCCGTTTCATTTTTTACTGTCTAACTAATCAACTAACATACATAACTATCAATACCAGCATATCCCAACCAATTATCGTAAATTATGGTGTTCCTTAAGGATCTGCCTTATCCCCCACTCTTATAACTCCGATTCGTTGCCAATCTCCCTCCACTGCCACAAATATCTACATTTTTCATTATGCCGACAATACTTCTTTCCTAGCACTCAGCAAAACAGTCCAACACATAAATACTACCACGAACACTGCCATCTAAACATTCACAAACTAGTGTAGTAAATTAGGCCTTATCATCAATACTACCAAAACACAAACTATGGTACGTCTTCCACCCAAAAATCGTTCCCGTATACAACGTAACCCATAAAAACTAGCATTCACCGTACAACAACAACCAATTATTTCCTCTAGAGAAGCTACCTATCTAGGAGTCATATTCGCCCACCATCTCACCTGGCCACCTACAGAAAATAGTATCCAAAACGACCTCCTATTGAAACATATGACTGGAACCATCTGGGGACTTAAACCTGAAAAATCTCAACCACTTACAAAGGCTTCTTCCGACCTATTTTTACATTCGAGCATACAACATGGATTTCAGCAGTTGATCCAGAAGTTCATCATACCTAGGTATATACAACAAACTTCAAGTTCTGGAACGACACACACCTCGGCTAGCTTATCGCATAAAACTTCCATGTATTACCAATTATATGTATGATGTCTCTACGGTGCATCAGTTTTTCTCATCTATTACTCCGTATAGAAACACTACGCAGCAAGTATTTGACCAAAAGACTTGAAACACATCAAGCGCTCTTACATCTCATTATCACACAGCTCCAAAGAAAATCCATTCCTGCTAGAGAAGTCTTAACTCCTAATCTTTATACTCTTTCGGTTCACAATAACACCAAATCACTCCAAAGAAGCACTCGTAGTAAGCATCAGTTCACAAGACATAGCTCATCACGTGGCGCCTTCATATATTGCACTGTAACCATCTAGAAAACAAAGGCCCATCTATTCAAGATCTAGAGTAGCCCTAAGGTCAGAAGAAATCCATTCATTCGTCTACTATGTGCCAAATTGTTGTTCCGTTAAGTGCAAATCTCCATAATACATTATATAATCTATATTATGCAAATAACTACCTAATATAATGACTATTAGTGAAGAAGCTAGAATAAAGATTGTGCACTTCTGAAAAAGAATGTGAAACTTTCAGGGATACTTGTTTACACTTGCTAAAACAAATGTAGAGGTATTGTCCAAAGTTTGCGGCAGCCATATTGGAAAATAGCCGCCATATTTGAAAAACAGTGAAAATATTTTGTTTTAAATTCTAAATTTTTATTTTAAATTTATTTCATCAAAGATCATCTGTGTTACTGTAGGTATAATATAAAGACACCAAAAGTAGCTAAAAGAAGCGCAAGTAATATGTTTTACATGGATTACAAGCAATGGATAACAAACAGTAGATAGTGCGTCTCGAATTTTTAACTTCATATATGGTCCAATATGCACAGACGCAGGTAATTGACATGTATTTCTTTAGCTTTTGCAGCAGTAATGGTCATTTTAATACAATATGTGCTAGGTATTTAAATTGCATTCTTTTCGAGTGCAGTGGTCTGCGGTCATCAAAAAATTACTCATTCAATCATGTGATTACAGTTTTCAGATATGGATTATTTGCTCAGCGGAATGTATTGTGGTTATGTAATAGAATCGTACCTTTTGCTCAAGATTTT
>JAGDQP010017192.1:1739-28449 GCA_022664845.1 Lepisma saccharinum | reverse complement strand
AAAATATAGTACATTAATAATCACTAAATTATAAGGGCTGGTTATTAAAGAACAATCTGAAGAAATAGCGTGGAATTTAACCACCACATCCGTTGGCTTCTAATTTTCTGTATAATCTATAAAATAGAGCTGAGAGGTTGTACCGAACGTGTACTTGTCGTCAAAGAACAAAGAAAACTTTTAGTTCTTGAGTCCTGCGGGTCTTGTGAATATAGTAATTATTACAATTACATCGCTTTCCTGCAGCCTGGTGTCTGCTACGGAATAATAGACGCATTCAAGGTTTTGTGCATTTGGCTAGATACGAGTGTAGACTAAAGCGGAATCTCCGCTTTGTTGGAGGAAGAAAACAAACATCACCGATCCCCAAGTTTCTCAATTCGAACTGCCATATCATGGAAGCGGCAATATTTAGGGAGAAGCAAATTTTACATTCAGCATCACCAACCCCGAATAACATAATTTGAGGCTTTCATAGTTCTGACACCACAAAGCAAACTTTGAACAGCCATATCTTGGTAGTGCAATGTCAGTGCAAACAATATTCTCCGAATGTAAATCAATATTCGACCGACATGATCCTGATTGAGACATACTCCCAGCAGACGAATAATTATGGAAAACGCAATTTGTCGAAAGAAATAATATAGTACCGCCATAACCAGTGGATCATATGGGCTGGTCATTAAAGCACAATCTGGGTAAGTGGAGTGGAATTTCACATTTAATACCTCCTCGAACACCGCAGTGGTCTGTAATTTTCTGCATAATCTATAAAATAGTGCTGAGAGTCTGTACCGAACGTGTACTTGTCTTCAAAGAACAAAGAAAAATATTATTTCATGAGTTCTGCGATTCTTGTGAATATAGTAATGATGACAATTCAGTCGGCATCCGGAAAAATGGCATCTAGGCCTACCTACCCTTTATCCGACCATTGTTTTTCTAACACGCCATATTGTTGAGAACACTCTGTAAAAATTTCAGTTCAATATCTCAATGCTAGAGTTCAGTGGCACAGGTTTTGTGAACACATGTTTCATAGTAGTTGCTGTTCTAACATAACATAACCTAGTGATACAGTGTTCTTGTAGTTTGTGCCTTCAATGTTCATTATTAATTAACAACAGTGATGGATATAACTGAGCCAGTTGAAAAGAAGAGACGATTGATGAATATATATGTATATATATAAGAAACGACAAAGTTAAAAAATTATTAAAGTTCGAGATGAAGAATATGTTACACACAAAGATGAAGTGATTCCATGAAAAGTTTTTACATTGGTTAGTGAGTGTTGTGGTTAAATAGAAGTTATGAACACTTTCCACTTCAAGACCAGCGTAACTTATTTGACTCATTCTACAATGGGCAAACAAGGCATTTCAAGATGCCTACCTACCAGCATCTATGACCCTGTCTGCTAACATCAACATTCGTAACAACCAGAAGAAACCTCGTCTCAAAACTTGGTCTTACACTATCAAGCAGAATTGCACTCAAACCAAGGCGTGTCAACAATTTTTACTCACTATTTTTCACCTATCTGTTAAAAGTCTTCGTGTTATTCAGTCGAATTCCTTAAGTGGAGCCGATTTTCAGAAAGGGAGAGGTACTCACGATAACCGTCCACATAAGTTACATGCTGAGTTTTTAGATGTAATGAAGGCGCATTTACAATTAATACCTAGTGATTTTAGCCACTATTGTGCGCATAAAACAAATATGACGTATTTTGAAAATCGAGAACTCATTGTTAAAAGCCTTTTTGATATCTTTAAGATAAATTATCAAGAAACGACCAACAAGCCTCTGAAACTTTCATATGAAAACTATCGTAAGCTGTTCAAGAGCCATTTTAAATGCAAGTTTACACGTTATACGACAGGCATATGTGATTTTTGTTCTGAGCGTTCCCAAAAGCTGTTAGTAGATGCAAACAATCATTGCAAAGTGAATCTGGAAACCCGCAAAAGGGTAGGTGGTAGAGAGAAGCAAATTTCACTTTCGGCATCACCGACCCAAATAACATAATCTCCGAGTTTCTCAATTCTGCGTCTAAAATGTTCAACTTCGACAAAATTCAAACAGCCATATTTTGGAAGCGACAAAAGATACACAGAAACAAATTTCACATTCAGCATCAACAACTATAGTAACATATAATTTGCGAGTTTCTCATCTCTGCGGCAAAAATTGAAAATACGTACCGCTATATCTTGGACGCAATAATAGTTAGAAAGAAATTGTTTTCGAACTCGTCATTATCGACCCAAAATAACATATAATCCGCTTGTTTCTCATCTCTGCGGCTAAATTGTCAAAATTCAACAAAATTCGAACCGTCATATTTTGGAACGGGTAGGTGGTAGAGAAAGGCAAATGTCACATTCTGCATCACCGACCCAAATAACATATAATCTGAGTTTCTAAATTCTGCGTCTAAAATGTCACAATTCGATAAAATTCGAACCGCTGTATCTTTGAACCAATAATAGATAGAAAGAAGTTGTTTTCAGATTCGATATTACCGTGAAAAATAGCATAATTAGAGGTTTTCATAGTTCTGGCGCCAAAAGAGAATTCGAAAAATTCAAACCATCATATCTCGTAAACGCCAACAGGTAGTTTTCATATTAACATTCCCACGACTAAAATAAAATGCATTATAAGTTAGATAACCCCACGACCACGGTGGAGTAAGTTAGCAAACTGACTTCAGATTTGGCATTAGCCCACCGAAAAGCATATCACCGTGAAAACAGAATCTCAATATGTCTCGCCGTTTATGATCTATACACGGTTAAATATTTCACCTTTGATCGAGGTTAGCATATACTATTCGATGCCGTCATACCAAATGTGAAAACAGAATATCAATATGTCTCGCCGTTTACGAGATATACACGGTTAAATATTTGACCGTTAACTTGGACCCAGGTAGTGAACTTTGGTTGTAGTTGTAGGGTTTAGAAACTGACTTCAGATTTCTGTTGTACTCTCTGCTAGGTTAAATATCATATACTCCTGTGTCGAATCTCCGTTGTTCGTTGCCTGTGGTTAAAAGATCCTCGTAACCACTAGTAGTTGTAATCTCTGTTAGGTTAGCTAACATATATCCCTGTGTAATATGTGTTCGTACCTGTATTTGTAATTTCTGTCAGTTCTCTGAAAAGGGTTGCTAAATGAGTTTCGTACCCTTTTATACTATCGTGCACTGGTGTTAAGTATAGAAACTGCTGTAATTAATGATATGCTGTGTTATAATCTCTGCTATATTAAATAAGGGTTGCAAAAAGAGCTTCGTAGCCTTTTATGAAATCTCTGCTATTTTGAATAAGGGCAAGAATCTCTGCTATGTGTATGTAATTGCTACTATGGGGTGCTTCGTAGTCTCCTATTCCATCTTATTTGGTGATGGGTTATTCCGTTGCTATGTACTATGTTGTAATATCTGCTAGGTTAAATAACATATATTTCTGTGTATCTGGTCTAATTCCAGTCTAATCTCTGTTGTCTTAAATAAGGGGTTCATAGCCTTTTATGAAATGTGTGGGTTAGCTAGGGTACGTTCTCCAGCAAATTTATGAAATGGTTTATATTCTTCAGCAGCCGCAACAAGTGCGACAGGGCGGCGGAAAATAGACTCCTTGATATAGGGCCTCGTATGCCATGTTATGTAGGTTAGCTAGAGTACGTTCTTCAGCAACCACAACAGATGCGACACGGCGGCTTTCGTTGGTGGGCGTCTATGTTATTTGGGTTAGGTTATTCCGCGGTATCTGGCCTAATCTCTGCTATGTTAAATATGTGTTGGGAAAATTGTTCATAGCCTTTTATAAAATGTAACCATAATAAATGCGACACGGCGTACCGTACAGCCCTGGGAAAATAGACTCCCGAGTATAGGGCATAGCATACACCTGGTATACCCGGTTATGTATGTTAGCTCGTGTACGGCTTTCAGGGTTTTATAAGATGGCTTGTAGCCATTTTGAAATAGATTAAATTCTGAATAAATTCAAGTGACGCAATCCTACTTGCTTTGCAGTGGCACCTAGCGGCCGGATGGAGCACTATCTGCAGCAACGTTCTTCTTACAACCGGTACTCTGAAAAGATGACAGCACAATCTACCCAGTCAACATCCGTTCATAAGGGATTTAGAGCCGTTCGTTTACGTTATGGGAAATGAAGAAAGAAAATTGTTCTTTCATCTCTGTCAATATTTCAACATTAGAAATGAACAAAAACACAGATAGCACCCAAAATTGTAGTAAGTTTGTACGAGGCTTACATTGCAAGTGTGCCAAAAGCTTAGCATTGCAAGACTGCAAGGTTGCTACAATCTTTCAGCAAACTTGCTAGTTAACTAATGCCAAACTTGCTGCAAACATTGCATGCCAAACTTGCAGCAAACTTGTATTTCCAAACTTCAAGCCTGCGGAGGGAAAATACTTATAATGTCCGGACTTAGGCTCGAACCTATTATCTTCGGTTTAGTTTGGAATCGATCACTCTACAGTCTGCTGTATCGCTCCAAACCTAACTATCTATGATTTTACCAGTTCTTTATGGTACGAAGACGAGTTTCTTAAGTAAATGCACTGAAATATATGCTAAAATTATTAACTTTTAAAGGTCATTGATCCTGTTTTAGAGCTACTAAGCATTTTCCCTTCCGTTGACTTTTCAAAGCGAGCCTCTTCATGAGAATGGTAGTGATATGTATACTTTACTGCTTGGGTCGATTAGATGTTGCTTATTATTGCGTATAATGAAAGAAAACTTTGTTTAGCTTAGTTTCGCGAAATGCGAACTATTTTGAAAATTTTGTAAAATGTTGAAAAATACAAAAGGAAGGAAAGGACAAAAAATATTTATAAGTGCGAATTTGTAAAGATGTTAAAATTTTACTTTAAAAAAAACTCGGCGTTCCAGTTAGTACTCCAACAAGAAATATCATTGCTAGTTTATCACTGTAACGAATAGTCAATGCTGGTGTAACCTTCGTTTAAACTAGTTTACTACTTGCCGAACTGGCAGCCAGTTTGTTTGCGAAATGTCATCGGCCCGAACAGTAAAGTACACGTCATTATGTTACTCTTGAGATGATACGCTTGTGAAAAATCACAAATCAGCCTTCTTCATAGTTCTACTCTAACACAAAATGAAGTATAAGCTTTCCAAGTTTCAAATTTAATTCTATATAAATACATTTATTCCAGAAACTGTTTTCGTATCATAAAGGGACTAGTAAAATATTTTTCGTTCAAGGTGGAGCAGTGGTGGACAAGAAACAAATCTGAAGATCGTGAGTTCAAATCTAACTGCAGACTGAAATATTTTCAAGCTTCAGGTTCGATATTGGTTTACCAACGTTTTAAAAGCAAGGTTTGTAAAGTGTGGCTTAGCAAGTTTGACTTTCTAAGTTTGTAACAAGTTTGGTATCGCTCAACTAGCAAATTTGCTGCAAGATTGTAGCAAGTTTGTATACTTGTAATGCCAAACTTGCTGTAAGTCTTATATTGTGTTTTTAATGATGTTTGTTAGTGGATTGTACTGTAGAATATATACTAAATAGAAAATAATAATCTAAATATCGCTCCAACAACTTCAAGGAACGAGAACCCCAAAGAACAGAGATCCTACTTCTCATGCGACTGGTGTGGCGTGAATCATTGTGCTGGAGTGGGTGCGCTGTCCGAATAGAAACGAAGTTCCCCGAAGTTCTTTGTCATCGGCTAGCCACATTATGTTCTTGATCAAGGAACAACGGTCAAAATTCGAGCAGGTCTTAGCACGCATACGGTTTGTAAGACGGCACGACTACAGTTCGATACTATTTTCATCTATACTTCATACTCTCAACTCCCTTCAGCTGTTGATCCTATATACACTCTTCACTCTCTAATCCTTGCTCTAACCCTTGGCATGAGCTTTTTTAACCTGAAGGTGCCTGCTTTACCCCATATAGCGTGCCAATTGCTCAATAGAGGGAAAGGTAATGTGTACTTTTTGAGACGCTCTCAGTCGCCCTTGATCTGGCATTTTATTTTGTACCTAGGCAACATTCTCGCAACAATGCGATGGGTAGATCTATTTAAAGTGTTCCAGAAGTAATTAATTTGTTTGCTAACCTGTTTCAAAATATATATGGACATGACAATGGAATTTTACCATTTTGAACTGGTGCAAAGATCGAATAAGTTGGAAGTTAATTTTTACTCATGTTTGACTCAACATGGCCGCTATTTCTCAATGTGTCGAATCATTTGCGTTAAATTTTCGGAGCAAGGGATCATTCTTAATATAGAGTTCGTAGCAAACTTCACTTACAGAAACGGAAGGTTAATCGTAATTTTCACTTGCGACTAGAGACAGGATAATCACCCGAGTCTGAGCCATTCTCGCACATGCGCATTACTCCTTAAAGGTAAATATTACTTCCAACCATGTGCTTCCAGTTGCCAATTTATCGTATTGGTAGCTTGTCGGAAAGCTAATCCAAGGAACACGGGTTCGAATTCTGGTATATTTTTTTTTAGTTTTTTTTTAATGAAAATAACCTTTTTCTTTTTTATTTATATATCATTTGCATTAGGAAATTTAATAAAATTAGTGGACAAACGCATGTGGAGATTAGGTAAGTGAGGTTCGGTATTTTTTTATTGCGCAAGCGATTAACTTGTGCTTTCACAAGGTGGCCCTTACTTTCACTAGTCACAAGTTAATTATCTTCCTATTGAAGTTGGTTTGTGACCTACATTTAATAGAATTATGTTTAACAAGGGATGTTACGTATTTGTAGGCTTGAAATATCCAATAATCATATTTTAAATGAACCACCAGATCTTCCAACGGATGCTTAAGTAGGCATTTGAATAATTTATGTGATAAAATGTGTGAAAATATTTATCTTAACTCACGATGCGTTTGGTTGCTTATGTGATGTATACGAAACAAACTTTGGGACTGTGTGTTTACATTGTTGGGAACTTTAAGAATTATAAACTCAGCTTTAAGCATAATAAAGAAACACACTTCAATACGTTATTGAAGAATTCTATATAAGAGAAGGATAAATATATTCTGTGTGTAATGCTAGTTTGCTTGCTTTGAATTAATATACAATGTGAGAAATCTGAAAGCTAGTTAACCTAACTGTGGCTAGTCTAACATTACGTATGCTAATATTACGTGAGCTTATGCATGTGAATTTGAATCTAACCTACACTGGAAATGTACACTGTTATTTACTGCATGATAAATACTTGTTTGTGTTACAAATAAAGCTTAGCTATTTGATGTTGCATGTTTTATGTTCTAGTATGGTTGCACAAAGCACATGACAAGTAGTTTTATGTTTTATGTTCTAGTGTGGTTGTGCATGACTTGGGTAGAGTTGCATGCTTAGGAGAAGTTAACTACAGAACTGTTAACTACAGTTCTGTTACATCTTTATATGCATGATACGCAATCAGTAAGTACTGTAGAGTACAATTCTATGAAGTTAGTAGAGTCTGATGACATTTGTGTTTTATATTTCTCTTCACTGAACTCAACTCTATTATAATATATTTATTGAAAATTAACAATATACAGGGTCTTTCAGGATCTCTTGTACAAACTTCGGGAGGTGAGTCCTCATATGAAAACAAGAACAAAGGTCATATGAACGCGTGCCTTATCATACGTATTTCGGCGCTAGAGGGCTCCAAAGACGTCGAAAAACTGTATTGCAAGGCGATTTATTTCTAACTAATAGCTGTAAAGCTGGCGGATCGTCATTTCGTCAAAGAAATCAAATTTACTTGTTTAGAAAATGCACATGTCAGAATTGAGGGAAAAGTGCGAGGATTTCCCGAGTGAAATGGTGAATTCCCCAAGAACTGGACAACTAAAGAGGGATGAACAGAGCGTGCACAGGATGACTTCCTACCAGAGAACAACAACACTATGGTTGCAAGTCGATACCTCACACAGTTGCAAGAAGGAAAAGGAATAAAGAATGTTTGGCGTGGTTGCATACTGACACAATGTACGGCTTTGCTGTAGCAACATACCATGGAGTGGTTAGAAACGACTAGCGGCTGATTGCTGTAGTATATTCGTCGATTAATACCAGTTTACTGCAGTAACACCGCCTGGTGTTACGTCATGGTGTGATATTAATTGCTTCCTGTGTATTGCAAAAAAAGCATCATTTCAGCCAAGCTGTATGTGGAGTTATACCCATAGTATAACATACCTGCAATTGTTCGCGAAGTGTTTATTTTAGAGAAGATAATACAATCAACAATTCTTCCAATAGGTCAATTGTCAAACAAAGCTCAAGAAGCATGAGGCATGAAATAGAGTAAAATTGAAGAGTGCATGCACGAAAGTTATCTAGGGAGGCAAATATTGCAAGATCTTTTACACATGTTGTTGGTAACATCAGACCTTGTGATATCTTCATTTAAGTGGATTGCCTAAACAAACCCAAGACCCGCTTACCATAAAATGTGTTACAATTGTTAAAAGCACCAAAGCAGATACCAGCGATGAAAATAAGATGGATTTCGTTGATGCTGATAGTTCGCATGATTCGGAATACATGTAATTCCTTTGCACGTATATGCCTGTATAAGTTACGTAGTAAATAATTGTTTAGTGACACGCAATTTTAATTAGTTAATTTATTAGAACGAATACTTTAGGTTTAACTAAAGATAGCGGACTTCATGGTTATTATTACATACCATAGATGATATTCTCTACCTGTTACCCTTTTGATCTCATTAGCTGTTTTCAAGTTACTTTTTTTCTACACAAATTATATGCTTATTGTTAATCACCCTATATATACTGTATGTAAGCCTACATCTAAATATGTGTACTTGTATTTAGCAGTTAATATATCTCAATAAAACACTATACAAATGACATTTCACGTACAATACTTTTTTCTCCAGCTACATTGTTGATTTCGCCCACTGTGCGACGGCGGACAGGAAATGGCCCGACGAACAAACACAAATGATGGTTCCACACCGACCTTTCCCAACTATTTCCCGACTACAAGTCAGAGTCCCGCCTATCCACGACCATTATTCCGTCTTGGTCAGCATTAGCCTTTGTTGGGATTAGCCTTGGTCCGCATTTGGCTTATTGGGTATCTTCTTCAATTTGGAGGAGATGTTTAGGTGGTCTCACACACCCTGTTGCTTTGAACACGGTGTGTCTTCAGTTGACATTACAAAAGATTGGTCACTCTAATGGCATCAATTTGTTCATGTGTAAAATTGAAAAAATATGGGCTAAGTCTACGTTATAGTATACTTATACAGTGTTTCTCAACCTATTTTCGTTCGTGCCACGACATGCCTTAACGTGTCGTGGCACCCACGACACGTTAAGGCATGAGTGACAATACGGAAGACTTGGCTGCCGACCGGGTGGTCGTGCTGTCTGCGGTGATAGGCCAACGGCTTGAAGGTCCCGGGTTCGAGTCGCGGCAGGGGAATGGATGTGGATTTTAATAGCTAAGGGACGAACCGTGACGGGCCGAAGTCCAAAGTTACTAGACTGGCCCATATAAAAAATAAAGTTTTACGAAAAACTTGGTCACTAAAATATTGTTCTTAAAAAATCAATTCTGTTTACGCTATAAATTAAGATTTTATAATTAATTAATAATTTTTCTCTAAATAAATATATTTAAGCTCGTGAGTACTTTTTGTTTCTTTTTTAAAGTAAATACTGAGTGCAAATATTTAATTTAGCTACTTGTACAAGGAAAACTATAAAATCTTGGACGCTGCACGGCACACCAAGCAAATAACGCAGCACAGGCTGCGGCACACAGGTTTAGAACCGCTGTATTATACACTACTATAGTATTGTGCTTAGTAAGAAATAAGTATCCTTTTCCTCTTCTTAGAATATCTTAACACTTCAGTACATTTCTCATTTAAATTTTCTTCAAATGACTTACTTCTTCCTAGTGCTGTTATCGCCCACACAATTCATTTTTATCTTTTTACTTACTTCTTCCGCAGTGCTGTTCCAACCCACATTGGCCGCATCTGTTGGGTAATGACCTTCCGCAATTGCACCCACCATCTTCGACGCAGCAGGCACAATTTGTGTTTGAGAAATCATGTTGGCAGGGGCAACCACTCTCATTCTTCGTCCAAAAATCAACCAAACCTGTTGAAAGGAATCGTATAAGTAAAACTTGAACTTAAATTGTTAGTTAACATACAGATAATCATACTTAAGAAATTGTGTTATAACTATGTTGATGCCTTGTATCATAACTTAAGTAAATTAAAATACGCTGACAAGGCTTATAAACTACACTTTATTTTAAAAACACACAGTAGAGCGTAACATTTTCAATGTTCTAGCAACATATTTTTCAAATCCTGATGGAACGTTGAAACTGTTGTGCTCTACAGTGTGTCTTTGCAATAAAGTGTAGTGTATAAATCTTCTCACAAATATTATTAGTGTATTTTAATTTACCCGAGAAATGAATATTTTCCCCTGAAAACATTTCGAAATTAAGACAGTTTGATAGAATGGTATATATATTAGAGTGGTTCATCAACAATGGGGTTTTCGAAAAGTGTCAGCTACATAACGAGACACACTGTGCCTTACTTCCATTTGATGATAAGAACCTATGTGCAAAATATGAACAGGATTATGCGTAATTTAGAACTCCCCCAAAATGTTTACTTTAGTTGGTCTTTAAAATTATTATTTCTTTCATGTTTATGGAATTGAAAATATTGAATATAGATGTCAGCACTAACAAAAGTGGCATTTTATTACTGAATATTTTTAGGAGCAATTAATCTTGTCGCTTCTTATAAAAAGTGTTTGTATTTTATTAGTACAACCACATTCAACCCGCGAATTCCTCAACTATAATTCCGTAATGTGCAATGGAAGTTTGTGAACAGAAGTACTCACAGAAAGAAAGGTTTGCAGTATAAATATATTGGTAATATTGTTTCTGCAAATTTGCTTATTCTCGTATTTGTTTATTAGGTATCTTACGTTGTTAAGTTATTATGGTTACATCAACGCGGAGATTAGACGAGTTTTGGCTCAATGGTCATCCAAGTGATGAAATCATGGGTGCTAGGCTACCTGCTCGAGGCCAAGTGCTTCGTAAATACTTTTATCATCATAGAATAGAAAAGGTAACCAAGGCAGAAGCTGCGAAAATGACATTGGTACGTGTCATGAGTTTCTGGGAAGCCGCACATATTCCCACTTCCTCGATGGCTTATTCGAAGAGAAAGCTCCTGGCTCCCATTGATGAGTACGATGGCCTACTGAAGCACAAGACACGGGTTTCCAATACAGATAGGGTAAAAGAGGCTATGTTTCAAGACTCATTGCAGGACATATTTGACATTGCCCACAAAGACGCTCTTTCATTGATTAAAATTAAAGAAGACAAAGATTTTCTTCTCAGTCAAAGAGAAGATAGAGATTCTTCATCCATGGCAGGGGTCGACAATCTCCTTTCAAAGAAACAGTCTACGAAGAGGTTCAGAGAGGCAGCTGAGAAACAAAGACGCGAGAAATGTCAGAGGGAAAGCGAGAAGATTAGCAGTGTTCTGGATTCTACACAGGTTGGTCTTTCTTCTTCGTCGTCGGATATGGAAGACACTGATGATCCTCAATATCTGGTTCCGAATCAGGCAAAAAGAGAAAAAAGTTTGGAAATTCTCCTCGTTCACTTTTAAACCCAGATATAACGTCAGTATTAGACCGCTTTAATATATCCGATCGCAAAAGTAATGGCAACTATTGGAGCTGTAGCTAAATCGACATGTTTAAACATTAAAGGAAAGACCCTTTCAATAAGTTCCATTCGACGCCATCGCATAAAAAACAGGGAAGAAATAGGAAAGAATGCCTTGTCTCCCATGGCTGGTGGTGCCATACCCCCAGATGTTCCACTTCTACTTCACTGGGATACAAAGATGCTACCACACATTGACGTTCAACATTGTAGTAACGTTCATAGGGTTGCTTTGGTAATTACTGGAAACAACATAGAAGTCCTCATTGGTGTGCCGCAGATTCCTAACAGCACCGGTATAGTTCAAGCTGAGGCTTGTTGTTCGGCAATTCGAGAATATGGCTTAGAAGATCAGCTTAAGGGACTTGTTTTCGACACAACAGCATCAAATACTGGCCTTTTACAAGGGGCTTGTATCAAAATTCAGCAGATGTTGGGTAAAGAGCTCCTGTGGATGGCCTGCCGGCATCATGTTTTGGAAGTCATTTTGTCCGACGTCTTCAAGTACGAATATGGTCCTTCGACGGGACCAAACATCTCCCTGTTTTCTCGGTTCAAGGAGCAATGGCATTCTCTTGACCACGATCACTGGAGCTCTGCACTCGATGATCCTAATCTGAGGGAAAGGTTATCGGTATCAGGGGACCTGGCAGACCTGAAATCCCGAGCACTGTGTTTTCTAAAGAATGCAATTGAATTTTCGGCCCACCCACGTGACGATTACAAAGAATTGCTGATTCTTTCGTATGCTTTCTTGGGTGAACAGCCTGAAGCAGGAGTTCGCATTAAAGCCCCTGGCGCTTTTCACCATGCCAGGTGGATGGCAAAAGCTATTTATATGATAAAGATATTCCTCTTTCGAAAGCAGTTGAAACTAAATGCGAATGAACTTAAGGCAGTTACAAACGTCAGTCTCTTCGTCAGTCTTCTCTACTGTTTATACTGGCATGAAGCACCAATCGCTGCTTACGCCCCGAAAAATGATTTTGACTTCATGAAGGACCTTGAAGCTGGTCTGTCAGATCGCGCCAGTGCCAAAGTGGCTTTAAATGCACTTCAGAGACATCTGTGGTATTTCTCGGAGGAGTTAGTGGGACTTGCTTTCTTTGACGAACGAATCTCTTACCAAGATAAAAGGAAGATGGTGGAAAAAATGGACACGCCAGAACGTAAAAGACTCAAAAGGTTAGAGAGGAAGAACTTGTCTCTGACAGCCCTCCACGACTGTACTACCGAAAGAACGAGAAGGGTCTTTGATGCGATACTTCCAAATGGCCAAGAGAAGTCTCTCACCTTTCTCGCGATGGGTCCGTCAAAATGGGAGGATGATGCCACATACCAGGAATTTAAGAATGCTCTCAAGGGTATGACAGTTGTCAACGACACTGCTTAGCGTGCGATTACTCTTGCTACTAATTTTAACAAATGCCTAACGAGGGATGAGTCTCAGAAACAGTACCTTCTAAAGTTGGTTGCAAAGCATCGTAAATATATGCCATCTGTCCAGAAGTCTTTGTTTGTTTGAAGTGAAATGTTAAAAGATGCGAAATTCATCCTTAGACTAGCTGCCTTAAAGATTTCGTTTAATTGTAATAGTTTTTTTTTCTTTATTTCCCTTTTGTACTGCCATATAACAATTCTAGTTAAACTTGAAGAAAGTTAGTGTAATGCTCCCAGCCTACAATGCAGAAAATTGTAAGCAAATAGTGATGTTTCTTATCGAAGTTTTGTGTATCTGTATAAATGAGTTATTTCAAAATGATTGTGAAGATAAAAAAAGGTCATTTTTGGGGGACCCCTAAATTTTGGAATAGTAAGACAAAATTTTTAAAATTAACTCCTTATAGCAAATGGAACAAATTGTTGATGTGTCATAATGAGAATAAACAATTTCGAAAAACTGAACCACCCTAATATATATATATATATAATATTAACAACGAAAATTGAAAATTTGAATAAGGCAGTATTCATTTTTACAATAAAGAGTTTCAGCTGTTTCTGGGATGTAACATAAGCTCGTTCTATTATTTCCTTATGTAAAGAGATTTTACTTTTAAATTTGAAAAGAGAGAAACAAATATAGACTCTGACTGAAGACCTCAATTGCAAAATATTCCAAGTCCACCAGAGTATTCTTTTATTTAGAAGGAACAAGAAACAGTGCAAGGTCTTGGTATGTTATTATTTTCAGCTGAAAGTATTTTGTATTAAAAAGAGTTTCTGAGGTGGGATTAAGATGTAATATTTATGCAAGTGAATAGCCCTTGAAACATAGATACCGACGAACATAAATAATACAAATACGAAAAAAGTGGACTTGGAATGTATTGGAATTCAGGTCTTCAATTGAGTGAAGTTCATATTTTCTTTAAGATCCAAGAAGATCGCTGCTAATTTCGTTGATAATGAACCTTAAAAGTTATACTTTAGTGGATCATGTACATGAAATAACTCGGAAGGATGATGTATAACTTTCCATTTTTCAAATTATGATCGGAAACAATTACTCTCGGTGGCTCATAGAAAAAATAGTACAGATAGCCTATATTGAAGAGTGTATTACAACAATCACCGCAATTGAGAAACAAATTATAAATTACACGAAAACCATCGATTGAATCTTATCGAAGCCTACCTTTGAAATGTCGTTATTAGAATCTCCTTTGTGAAGGAAGACGTGACAACCGGAAGGAAATGAGACAGAGTGACTTTTGTCAAGTCACTGGTAAAAAGTACCCCCTCCTGTACACTTCGCACCAATATTCCAGCATTGATCTCGGGATCTTGCAGTTGAGAGGGGCAACTATATTTTTATATACAACCTGCCTATAGAAAATGTCAAAATTTTGAGGTAGGTTTCGATATGATCGATAATTTCGTTAGCACTATTATTAATCGTACATTATAATTAAAGTGATTTCAAAGTGAGATTATTAAAGGCGTTATAAATTTAATTTGCTTTGATAGGTGTGACGTCTACCACATGTCTGAGGGTTGGAGTTTCTTTCAAGGGCACTAACTAGGAGAGAATGTTTGCATTGAAACATTAGAAAACCGAATATCTGGTCAGAAACAGTGGAAGCCAACTAGCACATCATCGTAGCTCCTGATTATCGAGTTCCTTTGGATGAGAAACTTTCTTCGTGTATGAGAGTAGAAATGGTGGGCATTTCTGTGTCTTTTGAAGATCTTCGATTTGCTGGAATTTCATGGGGAAGGGGTAGATTCCTAAAGTTGAGGAAAGGTGTTAATCCTGGTATTGGGGAGCATGGCCCTGATTTAGGATTCGAAACATCCTGGGCCTGGCGCCCCCATTATATACTAACCTCATTCATGGCGTCAGGAGCTCAAATTCATGACTATGACTACCATCAACTCTTCAGAGTTCTGAACACGAAGTATCTGGTAACAATATTACCGTGACTACCACCCCAACCAGTGATAATCTCTCATAATGTCTGGTAGTTGTTAGTAATAATTGTGCCCCTAAAATCTGGTACCCGGACCCAGTGATGCCATTTATAAATCCATGCCTGGATGGGTGTAGAAGGTATATGAATGTCAGTATGAATGTTCTAGCTGGGGGAAAGTAGAGTGAGAAGAACGTGAGTGATAGAGATAATTATTCTTGATTTCGGTTTGACATGTTAAACAAAATTGTGAGAAAAATAATTGATGGTTGACGAGGGTTTGACATGTTAAAAATTGAGGAAAAATTCTGGTTGGCAAGGATTTGACATATTTTTGATGATGGTTTTACATGTTAGAGAAGACTATGAGAAAAATACTTTCTGATGACGAGGGTTTGCTCGCGTGAGCTTTCTATCACCTCCACTCGAGTGTGATGGCGTAAGCGGGATTTGGAAGCGCAGCACGAGCGTATATGTTTCAGGCACGATGACTTATTATTACCATGATATTCAGCGAAAAGGTTTGAAAGCGTTTAAAATGTACTGCAAAATAAGTGATACTATGGCAATTATCAACAACGCGATACGCGCAACAAATTGCTATAATGTGTACAGAGTAACTGCATATTATTTGAAATCAATTTCGTGACATTTACTATTCCTCAATACAACAATATAGTGCAGCTGCAATTGACATTATTAATGTACATAAGATGGATACTGCTCACCGCTGTCTCGTGGCTAGAATCACGAAATTCTTTAAAGCATAGCTCAGTTAGTAGAACGAAGAGATTCCGCCAGAACTTCAAGTTTGTGGGGGGTGTAAAATCAGGGTTGGTTTAAGTGGAGTCATGTACTATTTCTATCGATTTTTGACTGTATAAATTTTAAAGTTTGGGGCATTCTCGAGAACTTGGAGGATGACATCCCCAGGAGGGGTGGCAGAATCACTGTAGAGTGTTGGATTAACATTCTGGGGATCCTAGTTTCGATACCAGCGACCGACAATCAGGACAGGTTTTTCCAGGGATATTCTTTAGTCACATCGAGCAAATACCGGATGTTACCTTTAATCTAGGCTTTGGTCCACTCCTTCCCACATCTCTATATTGGCCTGAGCGATAGACGTCTAAAGGACGTAAATTCAATTCAGCTTAATTAAGTACAATTTGGAGAGTTTACGAGGTAATTTTCCGGAATAATAGGTTAAGTATGATCCTGGCTGCTACGTCCCCTAAGACATTCCGTTATTCACCTGATATACTAAGGGATAGAATGGAAAGTATGGTTGAGGGAAAGAGAAGAAAGCGAACTCAACTATTTGATGGAAGCATTCTGAGATAGAAAGAAAGTGCCAGAGAAATTGAATTGAGAGGAGTTAGTTAGTCTTGAAGGCCTTGCCACTTCCGACTTATCTGGAAAGATGCTGACATGAGATTGATAATGGTCAGGCAGGCGAGTTCAAACTTCATGGACAGAGCGGTCGTAGCTCGGTGGTAGAGGGTTGGGTTAGCATCCGGGAAGTCGTGGGTTTAATCCCAGCTGGCTTCCACCTTGACTGAGGTGTTTCAGGATTTTTCTTCAACCATACCAAACAAATACTGTGATGGTACTTTCAGCTTCGGCCCTTGCTGACACCTACCTGCATTCTTCCCCTCCCCTGACCTGGCCTGAGCCTTAAATGCCTAAAAGTCATAAATACAGTTCAAGCTCAAACCTCACGGCGAACTTCCTGACTGATGTTTTTCAGGGTTTCCCTATTTTCTAAGCGAATGCCGGAATGGCACTTAAGTAAGATACTGACCGCTACTTTTCTATTCTTTACTTCACCATATCTTGGTCCGCATCAAACATGCTTAAAGTCATACTCCAATTCAACTCAACAAGAGGCAATTAAACACGAGAATTAAATAAAGAGCACCAACACATCAGATCATTTTGTATAGTATTTTTTCTATCCTTTACACAAGAGTAAACCATACAGCGTATATACTAAGAATAGTGTTTTAACATAAATCTTCTTTTGATTTCGCAACGATTATCCCCAACACGCAAGAAAACGCTTACCTTAAGGAGATCTAAATTAAATGATTCCATCGCCTGTAAATTTTCTTGTTTTAAATATAATTATTACTGGAAATAAGAACTGCATACCGCATGCCATGCATCTTATTGAACAGAATCTCTCAAATACCACGAGGAATAAACAAACAAAGAGAGGAACGACTAACTCTATTGATTAAATGGAGGGAACAACGGGAGACAAGATGCTCTACGTATACATTACACTTTTCTCTCCTAGGGGTGTTCGATCGAACTTCGGGTGTGAAAATTTATCGAGTTGTCATCGGTTACTCGAAACCGTTCGAGTATTTGAAATTGTCGAAGTTTCGGGTAGTATCAAAAGTTCGGGTATTATCGAGGTTTAGGGTATTATCGAAAGTTCGAGTATTATTCGAAGTTTCGGGTATTATTGAAAGTACGAGTATTATCAAAATTTCGGGTAATTTTGAAAATTTGATTATTACAGAAGTTTCGGGTATACTCGAAACTTCGAATATTATTTTGTCTGTGTGTGTGTGTGTGTGCCACCCGAAGGGCACAAGATAGAGCGATGAACTCTTACACACACTTTAAGTTAGTGCCACAGACAACAGAACCGGAACAGCAAAAGTTGTAAGTCGCACCATTTCATTTCAAGATGGCGGCCAAAAGATAATGGAGGTCAACGGGAAAGTGACGAAGTATGATCGCGCTAATATTCAAATCGAGTGATTCTTTACATGATCATTGACCTTAGTCACTTACAGGTTATAGGCTTATAATTTCATGGGGCCGCTGGCCCAGGCGGGCACCAAAGAGAATATTCGAAAACTGCAAAATGGGGGTTATTCTGCGACCTCCTCATTGGAGGGGGCGTGATGGGTCCGGTTATTGAGGCGCGAGGTCATAGGAATTTCAAGATGGCGGCAGAAAGAAAATGATGTCCATAGAAAGGCGTTCTAAAAATAGGAGGGTGGACTCAAGTCCCGATTTCTAATCGTTACCTATTATTGCAGTACGTGATCGTGTGCATTTCAAGGTAGCGGCAAAGAAGAAAATGGTAGGTAACAAGATGGCGGCAAAATGAAAATGCGAACACAGGCAGAAGGGCGGGCCTGGCTTGTTTTTCACCCACATGCAGCAAGTATTTGGTGAAAAGAGATCTTTGGTAATCTAATGAAATTTAGTTTTCTGTTACCATCCAAGTATTCACCTTTTCTAATTTTAGTTAAAATTTAATTGGGCTGTGTAACTAAATTATTCTAAAACATTTCAATGATTTGATATAAAATCTACCTACTTCACATAGCCTCTATAAAATCATGAGTTCACAAAGAAGAAAGGAAAAAGGAGGTGCGTGAAGTAGAGAGGACCACCAAAAGCTCAAATTCTCAAACTCGCTCCAAAATTTGCGTACGATTTGAGCTTTCAGAATTAACAACTCCCAGGATTTGAGCTTTAAACATAAACGCTCTAAGTCCATTTCAAAGGTGGTTCTGCCAACTTCACGCTGCAAGGCCACCAAAAGCTCAAATTCTCAAACTCGCTCCAGAATTTGAGTACAAATTGAGCATTCAGAAAAAACAACTCTCAGAATTTGAGCTTTCAATATAAACACTCCAAGTCAATTTTGGCCCTACCGACGTCCAATCGCAGCACAACCAAAAGCTAAAATTCTCAAACTCGCTCCAGAATTTGAGCACAATTTGAGCTTTCGGAGAAACCAACTCTAAGAATTTGAGCTTTCAATTTAAACGCTCTAAGTCTATTTCAAAGGTGCCAACGTAACACATTCACGTCAGCCGATCTGATCATATTGGATTTTACGACATCGATCGATATCCTTCAACGACGTGGGCCCCATATTGGATGGCAAACATCTTGACCGATATCGATCAACGATATAGATCGATGTCGTAAAATCTTATATGTCCATACCGGCCGACGTGAATCTGCTATTTGGGCACCTCTGAAATGGACTTCGAGCGTTTATATTGAAAACTCAAATTCTGGGAGTTGTTTTTTCTGAAAGCTCAAATTGTACTCAGATTCTCGAGCGAATTTGAGAATTTGAGCTTTTAGTTGTGCTGCAGGGGCAGTCAGTAGGGTGAAAATGGACTTAGAGTGTTTGTATTGAAAGCTCAAATTCTGAGAGTTAGTTTGTCTGAAAGCCCAATTAGTACTCAAATTCTGGGGCGAATTTGATAATTTGAGCTTTTTGTGCTCCTACAGCGTGAAGTTGGCAGGACCACCTTTGAAATAGACTTAGAGCGTTTATATTGAAATCTCAAATTCTGAGAGTTGTTTTTTCTGAAAGCTGAAATTGTACTCAATTCTGGAGCGAGTTTGAGAACTTGAGCTCTTGCTGGTCCTTCCAACTTCACGCACCTGAAAAAAAAAAGACTAAAATATACCACTGAAACGTATTAAACATCAGATGAAATCAATGGCAGTAAAAGATAAGTGATCGTCTTTTTGTTTCGGAAATGAAAGAAACAATTATAGGTGTTGTGTGCATGACATTAATAAAATCATATTTCTTTAAACAATGGCAAACCAAAGAACTGCACGGCTGGTTTTCTTTGAAAGTCCGTTTGCAACGTAATACGAAACAGCTGGGAGAACTCTTGAGGAAATAACATTCTGTTTTTCTTTCCTTAAGAAGTGTTCGCAAGTTGTTGAATTTGATATGCAAACTGAATTAGAGCCGAATGAAATGTAATTATTAGATCTTTACATTAATATTGAGAAGAAAACTTACGCGTGATATGAATGGCAACGTAAAGACAATTCACATTTACATATTTTCAAAAATAGCAATTTTAAAAGGTTTCAAAATTTTCCAGTTACCAGACAACGCTTTATTCAGGAATATATATAAATGTACTATGTAGGCCTGGTTGTACATTCCATCAAACAGAAACAGAAACATTGTGATAACATGGCCCCTCCAAGAACGCCAAGTGAGTGAGCCGCCAACTCTGACTACTGCGACTCTCCTACATGCAGTCATGCAACAACAGGTTATGGCCCGGGTGTGGATGCTACGGTTTCTATCTATACGGAGACATTTACCGCGTATCGGTTTAGTGTGTATTAGAAGAAAGAAGATGAAACAAGATGACAGGAAAGCGCGTGAAGTGCTTTCAAAGAGGGAAAAACCAGAAATGACATGCGACATTTACTGTAAAAAACCCTTATCGGTTCTAACTATTATAGTTTTACCTGGTAAACCACACATGCGTGAAGGGTGGAAAAACTCAGGTAAATGTCTGTAATTATTATTTATTGAGTTGCATCCTATCTGACAAGTGTTGTTTTATACATGCATGACTTGCACATGCATGCAGCGCTTGTAGCGCGCATGTGCAAGTCCGAAGCTTCCTCCTTGGTGCCGTTCGTCCTTGTTCTAACCTGTGAAAATATAATTTATTAGTTTTGGGAGTGGGTTCTAGTTTCCTCCTGGGCACGTCAGTTACTCTCACATACTTCCTTGCTTTCATCAAACCATTCATGCATTCCTTTTTTTTTTTTTTTAAGTATGTATTTGTTTTGACCCGGGAGGAGAGAAGTTTCTGTTATTTGGTTTTATTTATGTTAACATTTGAAGCGGGCGTTTATGTTTGAAATGGTTTCCTATGTCATAATTTCCGAGTGAATTTACAAGTTTGTTTTGTGTGTTGTTACTGCTGATGTAGAAGTTTTGTGCGAGTTGTTTTAGATGGTCTGTCATTGGTACTATGTTTATTTGTTTCTGTAGTGGAATTAATCTCGTGTACCTTGGACATTGTGTAATTAGCTGTACTACTCTGTTTTGGAATATTTGCAACTTTTTAAGATGTGTCTTTGGTGCATGTCCCCAAGCAGGAGCTGCGTATGTTAGAATTGGTTTTATTAATGAGTTATATAGTATGACTTTTGATTTAGTGCTGAGTTGACTGTATGCTAAAAGGCTTTTTAGTTCTGTTAATCTACCAACTGCTTTACCGATCTGTGTATTTATGTGTGTGGCAAAGTTTAGTTTTGAATCTAGTTTAACTCCTAGGTATTTAGCCGAGTCTTTCCATTTTATGTCTTGGTTGTGCATCTTTAATTTAGTGTCTGGTTTTCTTTTTCTTTTTGTAAAGTATACAGACTCGCTTTTGTTTGTGTTTATTTTTATTTTCCATTTTTGAAACCAATCTTGAAGTTTGTTTAGGTGTTCCTGAAGATATCTAGTTGCTAGTTTTGGTTGCCAACTTCTAGTATATATGCAAGTGTCATCTGCAAAAAGTGCTATTTCTGTGTTTGGTGTTTTGGGTATGTCATTTATGAACAAACTGAATAGTGTAGGTCCTAGAAGCAAACCTTGTGGAACCCCTGCTTGGATGTTTCTCTTTGTTGATTCTGATTTCCCTAGTGAGACATAAAATTTACGATTTTTTAGTAAGAACTTATTATATGTGTGTATATGTCTGGTAGGTTTATCTGTATAAGTTTGTAGAGAAGTCCTGTAATCCAAACTCGATCAAATGCCTTCTCTATGTCTAAAAATACTGTCCCTGTTCCTTGTTTTTTGTTAAATTTATCTGTAATGTACTCCACTAATCTGACAAGTTGGTGTGTAGTAGAGTGGTGCTCTCTGAATCCAAATTGTTCCTCTAGTAATATGTTGTGGGTTTTTATGTATTCGTGTTAACAAGACTTTTTCAGTTACTTTTGCTAGTGTGTTAAGTAAGCTTATTGGTCTGTAGTTCTGTGGGAATTTGGGATCCTTTCCTGGTTTAGGCAATGCTACTACCTTAGCTAGTTTCCAGGCTGAAGGAAAGTAAGCATGCTTCATTATTGCATTTATTATTAGAATTAGAAGGAGTATGGCTTCATGAGGTAGATTTTTAATACATATGTTTTGAATGTTATCAGGGCCTGCTGCTTTAAGTGGTTTAAGTTTTTTAAGATCTGTTTTAGTTCACGTTTATTAGTTTTCTTTGCACTGGTGGTGGTGGGATTATGCAGTGTGTTACGGACTGTGTTTTTTACTAGTATGTCATTTCTTATGTTACTTATGGTGTCATTAGGTTTGAAAGTTTTTTCAAGTGTGTCTGCTAATGTGTTGGCTTTGTCATCATTAGAATATACTAACCCGTTTTCCCCGTGTAGTGAGGGGGTGGGGGTGTACGGTTTGGTTAAATGTTTAGTTATTTTCCAAATGCTATTGTCTTTGAAGTTTAACTTTGCTATTTTAGTGTCCCATTTGTGTCTTCTGTAGCGAGCAATTTCTAATTTAATTAACCTGCGAAGTTTGTTAACGTTTTCTTTGACTGTGGGATCTCTGTGATTTTGGTACTGTTTACGTAAGTGATTTCGGAGTTTAATTAATTTAATTATGTCTGTAGGGAGTCTGGGAACTTGGTGTTTGTTTATTTTGTGAGGTATAGCAGTCGCAGTAGCATGTTGTATGGCTGATGTTAATTTTCCAACTGCATTGTCTATGTCTGCGCATGTGTTTATCGTGTGTTCGCCTGAAATGTCCTGTTTGATTGTGTCTTGATATAATTTCCAGTTGGCATTATTGTAATCTCTGTAAATGTTTGTTTCATTCATGTCTGGGGAGGATTTAAATTCTATGAATATAGGTTGGTGATCGGAGTCTAATTCGTCCTCTGTTTTAATTTCCAAGTATTGATTAATGTTCTTGTGTAGGGCATAGTCGAGGACATCTGGCTGGTTTCCATTTGCAGGATAGTGAGTTGGTTGATGTTGTGATAGAATTTGTAATGGGGAGGATTGTAGAAACGTGTTAAGTGCTTTACCATTATCATTTGTTTTCTTTGAGCAAAATATTGGGTGTTTGCAATTCTAATCACCTGCTATTATTACTGAATGACCTATGTTACTTAATTTCCTTATGTCTTCTGTATCTATCCTTACTGAAGGTGAGTTGTATATTCCTATGATGCTAAGTGGTGTACTTTTACTATAAATCCTGATGCCTACAGCTTCAACTGTGTTTAGTGTGGGTAGAGTGAGTTCGTTATGCCTGAGTTTCCTGTCCACTAGTACTAAGACTCCCTGACCTTGCCCAATGCCAAATCTATCTTTTCGGTAAGTGTTGTAACCTTGTACTTTAATTTTTGACTGAGGTGTGAGTTTAGTTTCGCTTATTAGTGCTATGGGTATATTTTCAGTTCTCAAGAAGTCTGTAAGTTCATCAAGTTTTTCAGTTAACCCCTGTGCGTTCCAGGCGAGTATCTGTAAGTTTGTTTTATCCCTAGTGTACATACCCATTTAGAACCCTGTTGAGCGTGTATCTGTTTGTGTTGATTGTGATCGAGTTTGTACTGTGTTGACAGCCCCTATCCATTTAATTAAGCTATCAATAAAGTCACTAAGTCATTAAGAGCAGAACTGTGTGCACTTCACTTTGATCTGTTGTTTGTGTGGCTAGGCCATCTAGTTTATCATATATATCTTTGTATGTGGTAGACGGACGTTTGTGTTTTTCTGGAATACTAATGTTTTCTGAGCAGGAATCTGTGTCAGAGCTTGAATAATTATCTTCTACTTGTGTTTTTTGTTTCTTAATTTTCTTTCTTGTGCTTTTGATTCTTTGAGGCTTGGGAGAATTTACATTTAAGTGCTCTGAGGTTGAGTTTCGGCTAGCAGGTGGTGAGATTACCTTGGGTAGGTTAGGTAGGGGGGGAGGATTGGGTGTTGGTAATTTCAGTAGCAAACACTGACCAAAGCACCCTTTGAATCTTTCGCAAGACGCAAAAAGTGGAAACACGAAATGGATGAATGTTACTCCGCTTTATGGAGAAATAAAAATAAAAAAATTAGCGTTTTGTTGTATTTACTCGTAAATGTAGATATAGTGTAAGCTCCTTAGCGAAAGATTGTTAACCTTAACTTCATTTTTAAGTTTAACATTTTTTAAAATAGCTTAACGTTAACTGAAAATGGGTTGAAAATTGCCAAAGTATTTTGTCGGCGAACGTTCAACTTTACGCTTCAAATTCGGTCATTTTCAGATCCAAGTGTAAGCTAAACTGGCAATTTTGAGGTTACCTACTTTTGTGGATGAAGTTTAAGCCTTGGTTAGATATTCTATAATACAGTAACAGGAGTAATGTTACTAGCTTGTTAGTGAACGCCCCGCCATTTTGAGTGTTTATATTGCTTTTACACTGTGAGCAATAAACAATTCACTGGTGGACCCTGGAAGACAAAGATTGCATTGGCGAAAAGAGGAATTAAGTTGGGTATAAATCTTTACACTATAGCTAACGTATTTCTCCTTTTTTTCACGAGATATTCCTCGTAGTAAAATCAACGTCTTCATCATGTTTATGATTAACCTCCTTCGCAGTAAAATCCTACCTTTAAATATAACTCGGATAGCCATAAATATCAACTGGCTTCGTAGCTTCGTAGCGAGAGCATCTGACCAGTGCACCCTGGATCGAAACCCTGCCTCCATTTCTTGGATGAACGTAGTGTCTTTCATTTTTACAGTGCAATATCTCTTTTCTGCCCGCCCTTGATGTAATCGGTCCTGGGTTGGAATTCCAGTCAGAGTCCGTATGTCTTTTTTGTCACAACCCCCTCCAACCCCTTTGTCTCTTTTCTGTCATGTGTAAAAGTAAAGTTAACCCTTGTGCTTAGCATCATCCCTGAAGACATATAGGGGATGTGGAGTTACGGTTTCACACTTTCTTGATCTCAGCCATATATGAAGATGATATTGTCGGCACCACGCTTCGGCCGCCTCTCCCCTACCCCCTTCGCACCCATTGAATTTGGGGCTGGTGTGCCCCAAAGCCGCTCGGCGTCTTATGTACGAAACGATATTTTGTTATAGTATAAATTCACTCTTAAAGATACTACGTCTATGTTTCTTTTCGGTGTTTCAATTTTTCTTTACATTCGGACCATTTCCTGAAACTAAAGAAGCTCATTTCTTTGACAACTTTAAATAATTTAATAAAATCATCGAAATATTAAAATGTCACGATAAATCCAACCAAACTTAAATGCTTGAGTAATTTGATAGTCTGAAGCAATTTCGCACTTCGAAAGCTTCAAATATTTTGAGCCTCTCGAGTTGCGAACAGTTTGACAATCCGCTCGACAAAGGACGCTGATCGGAAACATTCTTCCCTCAAAGTCGAGGCTCCAGGCAGACGTGTAACCAGAAACTAATTTTGAATGGAGTCTGCATACCCGACTTTGGGGGAACCCCGATGTCGTAGGGTAACCAAAAGCAACAGATACTTGACGCATGCATTTAAACCAGTCCCCATTGAAATCGAAAAATTCGTTCGAAAGTTATCGTCGCTTTTACACGCCTACACTCAAAGTAGGAACAAATACTCGGATTTGGGGGAGTTCCCCTTGGCGTAAGGCAACGAAAAACAATAGGTTTTTGACGAAAGCAAAGGGGAAAATTTAAAGTAAGTTCCATCAAAATCGGACAATCCGTTCGAAAGTTATCGTCGGATGTCACAGACGGACAGACAGGGCGATCTATAATAGGGAGCTTCGCACCCAAAATTCTCAAGGTTTGTTTCAATGTTCCCGAAGTTTACATATTATACGAAATTTTGACAGTCTCAAATACTCGAAGTGCCGAATAATAAATTTTCTAACCCGAAGGTCGATAGGTCTTCAGCCTTATCGAAGTTCCTTACCTCTATCTGTATTAGAAGCTGACTCCACCCAGAACTTTAATTTAAACCCTCGAAACCAGATGGAACATTCAGCCTTCTCCTTTTTTCTGCCTATCCTGTTGTTGGCGCAGTCGGTAAAGTTACGGTTTGTAGACTAATGGTGTCCTGGATTCCAATCCCGTTCGGGTGATGCGTGTTTTCTCTTCCCACCTCTCTCTCTTTCCTGATAAACTACTTATGCCTTGTACATAAACAATGGACTTAGGGACATATGCACAGTCAAACCCGCAGCTGCCCCGTGGATGGCCCGTCCCCACGGTCTGCCAAAGGGATCACTTTGTGTTCATGTTGCACAGTGCTTTTCGACGGAATCCCGCGGTGACGGTTGAGCCGCGGGCTTGTTTAGTAAAATAAACCCGCAGCGAGGTTAGAAAAACAGTGGAAAAAGTAGACAATCACGTTGCGTTCGATCGTTTTGTCATTTATTTGATTGTTTCTAGCGAGAAGAGGAAACCTTGCAAACTTGCAACCCCAAAATAATTTCATATCCGTAAGAAGAGGGTTATATCTGACTAAATACTGGAAAATATATAAGGACAAAGGAAATGTAAAGTTACCAATGCAGCATCTAGTAAAAAGAATTAGGTGATGTGTGTTGGAAAATACCTGAAGAATATAACTCTAATGAAGAAGTAACAATAAGCTATTCTTTCATGTTATCAGAAAAGAATAAAATATATTGATCATTAATTAGGCATTGGTATCAACATTTGTAAAAAAAAAAAAGAGAGAGAGAGA
>JAGDQP010017191.1:20748-39056 GCA_022664845.1 Lepisma saccharinum | reverse complement strand
ACTTCCTTTGCACGCTTTACGTTCATTTTTTCTATATTTGTAGGGAGAACATGCTTTCTAGAGAGAAAATGAACAGGTTTGATGGTTTCAGTAGCCTGCATTTCACATTTTGTTACGTAAAGGCCAGTTATTATGTGTTCTCCATCAAACATTATTCGTTCAAGGAAAAGGGATCTGATGTTCTTCAAAATATGGCACTGATCAAATGCTAGAAATAGTGGTCGACTTGGATCTTCTGGATATTGTATGCGGCTCAGAACTTGTTCGCTTTGTGACAGTTTCTTCATCATCAGTACGTTGGTTTTATGATTGTCTGAAACCAATCGTAATACAAAAAACCCACACTGTTCTACTTCATGGATGACCGACAACCTTAACGTATGGAGTTGAGCTCCGGAAAGTTTTTGGTAAAAAAAAATAGGCTACTGGAAGTTTACCTTTAGTTGAAATACCACAGATCATAAAGCACAGTAGTCTGTTGCCAAGTACTGTAACCTTCTTCGCTTTTGTGGTTTCATTTTCTGCTAACACTTTCACACGTCAGTTTTTTTAATATGAATTGATGAATCCTGTTCTCCGAACAATGTATCTACCTAGTTGCACGTCATATTGTAGTTGTTGCTTTATTGACATTTCATCGACGATCAAGCTGCACAACAATTCATCCATTTTTAAGCTTTCGGCTTCTGCTCTTAGCCTCGTTGTAATTAAAGGTGTAACACCTGTCTCAAGAGACACATCGCCTACAAAACGACCTAGAGTACGTGAGCACGGTAATTTTAAAACAAAATCCCTTGCATAATTATAGGCTTTCGGTGAGCAGTACTGCCATTTTATATACTGTTTCATAGTTGTTTCACTCCATCTGGGGGATTTTCTACAAATTTTTCGAACTTGCTCGAGTAAGAACAAACACTTTTCGTCCTTGTCTTCATGCGAAAGGATGTTTTGCCATGACTGATGATATTCGTTGTTCTTATACATGTTAAGTTCCTGTGTCAGTTGCTTGACATTCCTTTCATTTGCCTTAACTTCCTCTGTTAACCGCCAGATCTTATGAGCTTTGATTTCCATTTCTAGTTGCTTAATCTCAGTAGTAGTTCTTGATCGGTTTGAACTTCAACAGATCACGTTTCGGATATGTCTGAATTTGAAGAAACTATATCTGAAGTAGTTTCCCCTGATGAAAGGTTACTAACACATTTGCACTTTGCTTGTCGGCTCGATGGTTCCACACATTTTATTAACTCACGTTTTTTTTTTTTTTCTAACTGGAATTTTGTACGAAGGGTAGTCTGGAAACTGGGAGGTTACACTGCCTGGCTTAAGCTTCTTCAATTTTAGCCCAACTTTATAATCATCTTGTTTGAAATGTTCACTACAAACAACAGAAAAGTTGGACTTTACATTAGGTTGGAAATTGTCCCTAGATATCACGTCCAGTCACTTTCTTTTCAGTTCCGGATCCACAGGAGATTCATGAGAACTTACGCCCTTTGTTTTGCCCCTTTCACTTTTGCAGAAAGGAACGCAGCAGTATAGCATATGAAAAAATAATAATAATAATTTAGTACAGGCGTGTGTAGTTTCAGTGGTTACAAATGAACTAACTTGATAGAATTTTAATCGCAGTGTGCATTAAGCTATTTATGTAGATAGTGTGGGTCGTGGTTTTAAATATTTCTTTATTTCTACAAAAGGCAAATGTCTAGTGTCTACCTAAAGGAAAGTCTTGGACCCAAAGATTCTCGGGCAAGGTGAACCCAATGTGGCTTGTCATTGTCCTTCCAAATGCTGATGATGATATCCTAAGGACGGGACTTGCGGTTTAATGTGGGATCCAAATCACTTGTGTTCCTACCTGAAATCGAACCTGGGACCCCTTGATTATAAGCCGACGAGTTTATCCAATCATCCACCAGGGACACTTTAATCGAACTAAAAAGTACCAAAATAATTCTGTTTTCAAGAGAAAAGCATACGAAACGCTGTCATATCCTCACTTCATATATTCTTCAATTTTCATTATAACAGTGCTCTCCATTTTTCTCTTGTAAATATTTTTTTTCTTCTTTTTAATTACCTACGATTGAAGAAAGCAGGTTTTTCAGAATAATAATCGTTTATTTTCCCTTTTGTTTACCGTACCTGATGATTGTTAAATAGAAAGTCAATTTAATTTTTTGAGACGGTCACAGAGCCATATAATTATATTATTTTTTTTATATGTTCCTTAAACATCTGATTCAAGTTATTTGTTTTAATTAATGTTTAATCAAAACTTTCAGAAGTTCATATTCCTGTTCAGTACATATTCCTACAGGAAAACCCAATTGTTACCAATATTAAGATGTAGGAAATTTTATTTCCGATTCCAATTAATTTGGGAATATAATTTCCAATTATTAACTAGAACAAACGTCTACCGAGAAGGCAATCACTTATACCACAGAGTAATTTACTCTGTGCTTATACACAACAGCTTCTAAACAGCAGTCGGGAACAGTCGGCAAAGCGCTCCAAGCGGCAAAAAACTGAAACTGCAGCGGTACGGTTTTCCTCGTAAGGGAAGCGAAAGTGCCGAGGCTGTAAGGAATAGCAGCGGGCTATGCTCTGGCTAACTTACCTGCAAATGCATAGTCGAAAGAAACCAACTCTTGTTTACTTGTACATGCACGCTTTCCAAAGCAAATCTTTTCACAACATTATTAGAGTTTACGGTTACGATATCAATAATTAACAGGAATGAATATAATTCTTACCTTACAAAAAACTGAGAATTTCTAACGTACTAGTGTTAATTCCGTGCCTTTCTTTGTCATCCGTTTCGACGTAATTGCGCATTAAAAACTGTACTGCTTGCTTGCTAGTTTGCTTACCGCACTGCAGATGTCAGTGCAAACAAGGCATATGTTACGTGATTTTTAACGGAATGTCAGTGTTTCCAGCCCATAGTTTTTATTTACGACTACAAAAACCACAAGTACGGCAAAATTCCCAGCATGGCGAACATCCCTTCATTTACCCTATAACAGGAAAAATATGAGGCATGAAATATTCATACTTTGCACAAAAGCAGACTTTAGTCTAACATGTCTTCGTGCAAAATATGAATATTTTATGCCTCATATTTTTCCTGTTATATATAAAAATGTACTCATTATTATTTTTTATTTGAAAATGTCACTTACACGTTTGTTCGCGCATACGATTCATTTATAAAATATATTAATAAATAGACTTCCCATGAATGATCGTAAGTGGTGGCTGCAGTTTCCTTAAAAAATTTAATTAATTTTCCCTGATTCGAATCACTTTCTTTCAGTAGTGTGTAAAAACAATTAACAGTAATAAACGTAGTTAATCATATTTATGCCTCAACCGAATGCTGAAAGCATACTACAGTATTTCACTTAGTTAATATTTCCTGCCACCTGTAGGCCATCGTGAGTTAGACTAGCATACATGAGTTTATCATCATAAATATAAATTAACTGGATTAATTTGCATTCATAGTTCCTAAATAGGCCTCAAGATCGCAGGAGAGAAATTCAGCAAGATGTTATTTTATTTTATTTTATTGTATCAACGTTTAATAAAAGTTTTAACCCTATAACTTGTAAATTATTGTTTTAATACTGTGAATGATATTTAAGCACATTAAAGTGTTATATGCAATCATATTTATTTTGAAAGAAAGGGACCACCTCAAGATTGAAAAGAACTAAATAATTTCTGATTTGTTCGCAGAAGGGGATGATGATATATTATTGAATCGTTACTTCCCTCATCATTTGTATCATTAAAAAAAAAAATAAAAAAAAAGATTAATATAAGGTGTACTAAAATAAACTCATTGTGAAAGCATATTCATAGATTGTAGAGTACGTTTACAATATAATAACTCAGAAATATAAGTAGAATATAGGCTGTGGATTTTCCCCATCAATTCGGTAGAATGCGGACTGAATAATCGGAACTTTTTATTAACCCTTTTATCAATTTTGTGAGGATACATAACAATATATATAGTTTGTTTGTTTATAAGGTATTAGCTATACATAAAACTCATCGCGGTTATGGAATAAGAAGCTAAAGATAGTGAACAGAATGTTATAATCACCAACTTCAAATACAGTTACACAAAATTCCGTCAATGGGTGGAAGTCGCGATTGTATTTTTCTTTTTTTCTCATACCCTACAATACTATTCTGACTAAGGCTTTTTCCAGATTTTTTTCATGTTACACGAGACAAATGCCAAAAACGGTATCTTTAAACTGGGTCCTGGATGTCTTGCTTCAAAGAGGCAGCCTATTCTCTACTTTATATATTCATGAGCCAAAGATACCTAAAGGCCATAAATACATTCAATGGAAGTGCTTTTTTAAAAAGAAACAACAACAACAGAACTAGTTTTGTAATTTTTCAAGAGACCAAGAAAGAGTCCTTCCAAATTTCATATTTTGGCTGAAATTCAGTATCTACCTTTTTTATATATGATCTGTTGTTCACACAGGTATTGTGCCTACAGATAAACTGAGATTGTAGTGACATTCAGACAAATTATGGAATTTGGAAATACATAATTTGATCTTCTGTAAAAAAAAAAAAAAAAAATCACTACTGTTGTTTTTGTAAAGAAAAAAACAATCATCAGTTAGTTTCTGCAAAATACGCTTAATAATCAAAAAAATAATTAAAAAAAATATCATGTTTATTTTGTGCCTGAAGTTCTTTTAGTCTTGAACTCAGTAAATGTTAGTAATTTGTTAACAAGGACGGAGAGATTATTCTGTTTTTCTGAAGGTAAGTTTGGATGCAGACTCCTTTAATATTGTTCACGGGTGTTAAATCCACCTCTGCTACACCTCCCAGAGCACGAGAAATAGTTCATAATAACAGTAATAATAAATGGAAATTGCCTCGTATTCACGAAAATATATACCCTTGGAGTTATGAAAATCCCCCACCCCACCCCCGTCCGGATGGGCGTTCTGGAAGAATTTTGTGTGAGAAGTATTAAATAGGATAAAAGCACCAAAATCTTTTAAAACGCTGAAAACTGAAGTTCCCGTGCATAAATAAGCTCACTTCTCAAGAAATGTGATAAGACTGGTCACTGGGTCAAGATTGAGCGACCGGCTCAATTGGCTCAAGATACGATCATCGGGTAGCCAAGTCTCAGTCAGCCTGGTCATATGAGTCAATACCGGGTCGCGAGTCATTCGAGTCAAGTTTTGAGCCATGTTACATATGTTCGAGTCAGGCCAGGTCAACGGATCGTCAAACGGTTTCATCTCTGCTGTTAAGCGCAAAGATACTAAAAAAAAAAAAAACAACAGAAAGCCTGCTTGTTATTATCGGTAATCGAATCCCCAACTTTTCACACCCGACGTGAATATCCTACCAATCACGCTACCAGAGTGTACAAAGGAAGCTGACAGTAATGTGTCTACCAAGTCGCCGTGCCAGAGACGGAAAAGTAACTAATCACGTTACGTCCAATCATGTTGCTCCAGCGTTGATAACACTTCTCACCTAACGTAGTCACAGAGAATCGGAATCACTTGGAAAGACACGGGAAACGGCATCTGAGAACGTAGCCTGAAATCTCATATCTGATTCGCTTTGAGGTAATTCATCATCCCATCTTATTTTTAACACAGTTCCCTCCGATTGATGCCTTATTTCGGGTTAGAGTGCGACCATGTATGGCCGAGGCTTTGAAAACACGGACGCTATACAGTCAACGAACGATACATCAATTCTATTCAAAGATCTGGATCGGAGTTCATTCACACTAATACATTTAAACTTCAAGGACGGTGCGAAAGATGTATCCAAAGAAGTTATTAAGGTTAGGTAAACAAATAAAGAAGCGAGTATAGCTCAAGATATTATACTTCGTTTTCGAGCAATGCATAAACCGCATTTGAAAAAAAACAAACAAATATTGTTGCCCATCCATTAGTTTCCGTCTGATTCTCGTATATAGAAAGACAAGTGAAGCATTAACTTGTTTTAATCGCTCTGTAAGGAAAAGCAATACGCTATCTCACCGAAATGACAGGCATTTTATTATATACCTACCACCACCCCCTCCAAATGTAAATATTTATCATGGTAGCTATAGCAGAACCAATTGTTGATAGACCTGCGTTCAAATGGACTTTATTGCCTGCAAATAGACAATAAGTGATTGTGGTATATTGGGAGAAAATTGAAGAAGTTTGACCACAGCGCATAAAGAAAAAGAGTTGTCTCTCTCCTTGGTTCAACCAACTAAGCTACGAATCCACACTTTTGGGCGTCACCAGCCTGGACTTGGGAAGTCTTTTGCCATCAGCACTCAGTCAGTCTGTCAGTTAACAAATAGCTCAGGAACTACTAGGGTATAACGGGGTTAAGGTGTCGTTCCAGTCTCCACAAGACGAATTCAAAGCCTGATCGGTGCTGAATCCTCACTGTAGTCCACGTGCGAAATTAATCAAGGTTATTATTTCTTCTCTTCCAATTAGTTTGAAATTTATTGGTATTTAATACCAAATTGAAAATAGCACTCAATGGTTTAACTGATAACTCCGCAAACGCCTTATGAACATATGGCGGTATCTCATCGGGTCCCGTAGCTTTTTTGGGTTCAGTTTCTCCTAATACCTTTAAACATTCTGTCTTTGTAAATTAATTAATAGACAAGATATGCGCTACCTTCAAATTCGGTAAATTATCTAAACAAAAATTGGTTGAACAATGATCATACACTGAACCAAAATAAGTGGCAAATTCATTTGATACATTTAAATTACTCTTAAAACACTGTTCTTTATGTCATTATATCAGTACTATATTGGAAAAATAAAGTATAATAGTATACAAATATTATCCTGAGCTACGCCTGAAGTAAAGTGCAACAGTTATTATATTGCTCATGGGAGTATTGATTTTAATACCTACAATTTCCAAGCCGTCTATGTTAATATCTAATTTATTAACACTGCATTTAGACTTAATAGCTACAAGTATACACCCAGCTTTATTAATATCACTATTTTTTACGATGTATAATGTATGTAACATCAAGTAATTTGCGATCGCATACACTTTCTGATAACCAAGTTTCGGTAAAAAAGAATTGCATTATTATTTGAAACCAAGATACTACAAATTTATTAATTGTAATTTAGTGTTTAGGCCTCGTACATTTGGGTAAAAACATGTTAACAATTGACTTTCACTATTGGTCATAGTTACAAGTTTCTGATAATCATCAATTGTTTTCAATACATGTACATGCGAATCACTGGCAGTTTTCCTTAGTTTAATGTTCTCAGTCCAATCAACCCAGAGAAATTAATAACTTTTCTTCTTTATTTTCCTAGCTTCGCTGAAGATAACTTATATGTTCCATTAACCTATGATTAATGTAAATAAATTGCTCATTATTAAAGCATTATGTCCTTATAGCTTAATAAAGCATTATGTCCTATAACCATTATATTTAAATTTCTCTTCACTTTCATTCATTTTCATGATATTATGTAGCATAAATTACAACACATTTTAATTATATTGCATGCTAAAATTTGCTTTACGTTATTGTCTTAACCATAGACTGGTACATTACTGTAGGTAAAATTTATTTGTGATATGGTGATTCCCACGTTTTGCTTTTACTAGACAATTAGTCAATTTGTAACGTTAAACCTCTACTAGAACTCTGAGACATCTAGCGACCATCCACTCGTTATCAAATTAACAAAATTCCTTCGATCAACTTAATTTATAAAATAACAATTTTTTAATTGGTAATAACAGCTGTCTACAGGTTGGCAACGCTGGATCAACCAAAGATTTATGTACATGAGAATTTAATTTAGCGTTAAAAATATTCACAACAACAAATATAATAAAGTATCCCAAAAAGACCCATTCCTGCATTAAATTCTATTTTCACTACACATTTACATATTTCCACACAACATTATAACAGCAAACGCAAAAAGACAATATATTATGAGAGTTGTTCAATAAGTCCTTAGAAAAATAAAAAGAAATTATTTTAGGTAGATTTTTTTTTTATTTTTCAGCATATCTCGATATAATTTTCCCAACATTTCTCCAACTTTTTTAAACTGTCCAAAAAGTAGGATTTCAGAAGGTCCTCAAAATAGGCATCTGTTTGGGCGATGACCTTCTCGTCCGACGTGAATCCTTTTCCGCTGAGCCATTCTTTCAAGTTTGGAAATAAAAAAGTCAATAGGGGTGGAGGGGGGAAATCTGGTGAATACGGTGAATGTTGTAATAATTCGAACTTTTAATTCCATAATTTTCACCAACGATACTGCATAGGTGTACACCCGTACATTGTCTTGATGGAAGAGCAAACGCGACACCCATCTTGAAGAGACTTTTTTCACATCTAATTTTTCGTGCCCAATTGAAAACACTGCACCTTGTGATATGCTTGTGGCGTCAACTATTTCGCGCACTTTGATTCGTAGATCACTCGAAACCACATCGTGGATGTTGTCAATCATTTCGGAGGAAGTCACTTCCACTGGATGTCCCGAACGATGTTCATCATTTGTGGATGTATGGCCACAGTGGCAAACACAGGAGCAAATTTCCCATGAACTTCACCCAACTCGATTTTAATCTCTTTCAGTGATAAGCCTTTTAAATAGAACTTTTTAATCACAGCACGAAACTCGTTTTTCTCTTTCTTTTCTATTTAAACAAATGTTTGTTGCTATGGAAATGAAACCATATGATGGATATAGCTGAAACTTTACTAACAGTCTAGTGAGAGATAACGCTTACTAAGAGCAAACCGCTTTCGATTCTAAGTGACATCTCTTGGATTTTCTAAGGACTTATTGAACGACCATCGTTCAGTAAGTTCTGAAACTAAAATGTAAGTCGTTATATCACTTACAGCCAGCAAAGACGATCTGAAAACCCAGAACGTCAAAATAAATTCCAAGTCAAAAATAAATTCATACCAAGATTCTGTCTAAGCAGTGTTCTCATTTATACACAATCAGAATGTGTACAATCAGAAATCGAATTTCTCATTTTCATATTACATAGTGTACGTCACCCGATTAGTGCCTTTGATATACAGGTATTGGAGTTCAAAAGCAAGTCGTTTATTTTATAAATATGTTAGTGAACTTGGATTTGCAGTAACTTTCATTATGTACACTTAATATTAGTGTGTACCCGAAATGCATATCTGACGAAGTGTTATATATTGATCAATATTATAATATGTACTATAATTAATCAATATTATTATTATCTTACAGGTCATATTTTATGCAGTCTCATCTTTACACTGCTAGCAATCCAGAATGTTTGCCAGGTACCTAAATAATAATTTTATTAATTTGCATCATTGCATATTGTATTGCTGTAAAATGAGCTTACCCTAACTACAACAAGATGAAAGATACTTCTAGATTTTTAGTTTATATTTCGTTTGACTTCTTCGGAGGTTATCGTCATGGATTGTTTTTTAAAGTTAGAGATGTGAAGATCTGTAGCCAGAATATAAGTATGCGCGAAGAAGGCAACACTGTAGTGATTTTTCTAAACACTCTAACGTCCTAAAGATGTTACAGTCACATCCTACCCATCATCCGCTGGATTGGAGCTAAAACTCAGCTCCACTTCCATCCTCTTGCCTGAGCGGTGTGAGTTCCTAAGGACGGGACCTACAGTTTTTGGTAAAATGAAAATACATTACTTCTATTTTCATAGCATTCAAATCAACTCTCGAAAATCAGCATTGTTGTGACTTGAAGGAAACGTACAACAACAATATGTTACTCCCATTCCAGTAACCTTCAAAATATCTAGTAGAAATCAGTATTGTTGTGACTAAAACGAAACGTACAAAACCAAAATGTAATTTTCAGAAGAATTCGTAGTAGTCTAGAACTCAGAAAAGTAAGTCACGTACAGAAAAAGCACAGCCATCACTTGTTATAAGAAGTGAATGCTAGCACTAAAAGTTGATGCTGACTTCAAACAGATGGAAATTGTTACTCCCAAAACATGTAAGGTTTCTTGGGACTCACACAAAGGGAAATAAGAGTAAGATGGAGTAAGGAGTAGAACGAAAAAAGAAGTACATGTTTAGCTTCATGAAATGAGAGTAGCTTATTTTTGCAAATATACAAGGTAAGTTCAGTAAGATATTATGTGAATGTTTGATCATATATTTATGAGTAAAAATTAGTAACTACAGCCAGTCATACGTGTATATGAACACTGTTACCACACCAAATATGTCCAAGCAGTATGATGTTCCAGAACATCCAAGTGGAAATTGGCGATGTGGAATCGGGTGAATTTGGCAGTATACGAATTTGCATTATCGTGCAAGAAAAGAATATTCTCTTGCAGTATCCCTGATCTCTTTCGGTGGACATCCAAACGCAGTCTGTCCATAATCTGGCAATACCATTACGTTATGACAATGTGCTGTGGGGAAATAATTCAACATGAACTACACTCAGACGGCCGCAAAACATAGTTGCCGTGGTTTTCTTGGCCGACGGTTCTCAACTGAACTTCTTTCGTGACACTGACGGTGGACATTTCTATGTCAGGCTTGCTTGTTTGTATTCAGATGTCCACAGGTTCACTAGGGTTTCATAACACATAATGATACGATGGAGAAAAAGGCATCCCGTTAAAGATGTGTTAGTTACAAGGCCGTTTTTTGTTTACCCGAAGCCGAAAGTTTTTCGGTACCCACCGCGCACAAACTTTTCTAAATCTGATATGCTCGTATATAATATTGAACACATTACCAGACGAGATATTCATTTCCTCAGTAATGTCTCTGATTCTCACTCGCATGTCCTTCTGAACCATCGCTTCCTCTCGACATGCATTCCCGTCCATGGTTGATGGCCGACCAGACCGCTCTTCATCACTCAGATCTGCCTTTCTATTTGCGAACACATTACACTAAATCCACACTTGTTTAAGGATATTACACTATCTCCATATACTTCCACTAATTCGTAATGAATGGATGCCAATTTGTTTTCCTTGACTTGCAAAAGGCCTATGACATATTGGACCTCACGTTTAATCAAATTTCCAGGCGTCTCGCCATCTTGAAGAGTAACCACTTAAAGACGCTCCACGGTGTGTTCCTTACCGACCGTCGAAAGTACAGTACTATATCTTGGTAACTGCAACAAATTAAAGTTATAAACTTTAATCTTTGTTATCTAGCCACAACGGGAAAATAACAATCAGAATTTATGTGTAAAATTTAGCTAATTCTTGGTCAGGTGACTTTATTAAGAGTGAACTATCTGCATTGTAAAAAGATTTAACATACTCAATGAATCTTGAAGATGAGTCAAACAGCATATGAATAGGTGGTTATGCTTGTAAAGTGATTTTAAGAGTTTATATCAATTTATACTGGACAATGATTCAGAATATTTACTGTTAATGTTATTCAGGTGAATATGGTGAACACGATATGTATTTATATAATATGGATAAATACATGGATAATATTTTGATAGTTATGGTAAACAACCATGCATGTAAGAAAATCTGCTTATAAGTGATCGATATATCTTCAGTAATTAACAATAAAAAGAGTTCTTCAATATATATGTTCTTTTATACAAGGAGTAATGAATGTAGCATTTAGCAGACAATTTGTGGGGTAGACTTTACTTACTTTCTAGTTTAATACAACCCAATACAAATCTTGTTCACATTTCAATAGAATATATTGCGTGCAGGACTTTAGCAGATTTTATTAGTATATGTTATGTGCAATGTAATTCTTACAATTGGGTAATAGTCTGGCTTCTTATTGATTGAACATGCATTACGATTCACAGTTTTCCTAAAGTCATACAGCGCGCTAATGATGAATCGTCAGACTTATTAGAACCAATTCCCATAACAGATCCCATGATTTCCAAAATGAATTTATGTTGAAATAGTGACAATTGAACCTAATATAAATCTAGAAATATTTTATGATTCTTAACAAAGCTTTTAATATTCTTAATAACACAAGCTTTATTCTTAATACTGGCTAAAAAATCACAAAATAGATATCAGCTTTTTTCTTATGATAAAATTCGAAAGAAGTTGTATTTCATATTTTGTTAACTTGGAATTACATTATTTGAAACTAATAGCATCTATAAATTTCAGGCTCAATTTGTTGATAATTCTGGAATAGGAGACAGCAAAATCTTCATAAAGAACAGTTCTTTGGAAGCAGCTCACATGTCGGACCATGTCATCAACCAACTTCCACGATTTGCAGCCATTCCTGGACAGGGAAGTCAAAGTTACCCAATATACTCGGAAGTCCCTTCAACATCATTTAACTGTAAGGATTATAAGTATCCAGGATATTATGCAGATACTGAAACTAGATGTCAGGCAAGTTGATTTTATTTGTTTTCCTTTTATGATCACTTAGATTTGTTATCCAGTATGTTCCAGAATGCAGCACAAAATTTAAATAAAAAAAACTGTGTAATGCGCATTGTTATTCCGTTATGGTGTGATGTTAGTTAATTTCTTTTTAAAACAGGAACGTAAAGAACAAGTAAACAAAGTGAGAAAAGTGTTTCTTAGTATTTTGTTATGCGGGGAGGATGGTGTTTTGACGTTTTGCTTTGCTTCTATTTACAAATATAATTTAATATATATTAACTTTACCCTGCCGGGCTTGCTACCTATCTATTTACAAACTTTACACATATTAATGCGCAATACGGGACGCAGCCTGGCCTCGAATCCTACCTTTCTTTTCTAGAGATAAGTCATATCTCAATCTTTGGATCAGCACAAAGATTATCTAACGCAACTTAATACTATATTTCCTTTATTTCAATCCATTGATTTTAACTGTTAATATTCAGGCACCAGCTGATCAGTATTTAATAATAGAAAGATAGAATCCATCAGGCTCGCGAAACTAGTACTTTCACTCTCCTTCCCCACTAAACATACCTAACGGAAACTTGGTTCAAACCCTGGAAGCGAAGCGGATTCGGCTGACTTGTTCACTCGGTTTCACGCCTAATTTATCTCTTCATCTGTACTTTGAGAAATCCAATCCTGTTTAAAAGTTAATTTTCATATAAGAGGAATAGACTTGATGCGTGCAGCATAATTTAATAAAACATAAAGATACGTTGAATAATGGAATAATATATAAATGTTTATTTACAACAATTAGATGCGTCGACTTCGATTGATTCAGCATCCCAACTTGCTTGTGATTCAGCCGTTTTCAACATTAATTTAATTTACCTTCTCCTGGCGTAAATTTGGGCCCCCATAACTTCCCTCGGGTTAAACAGCCCACCAATTACGTCCCTGCTCATCCCTCCGCTCGGGACTCGAACTCAGGTCAAAACTCCCCACTGAGTTCTCTCTCTAAAAGAAATAAAACGCCTCATCGCTGTGCAATGACTCACAGCCAGTCTTATCAACGACAGTGCAAAGTAAATTAAAACAATTCGTGGTTACTTATTAACCCCCCGGCCTGCTAAATTACGAAGCCAATCTTGTTACACGTGGAGCAGAAAATGCTCCCAAATGAAGATTCTCTATCAAGAGGCCAAGGATAGGTCTCTATCAAGTGTACAGAAAGCAAATAGCTTTCTGTAAATTGCTCTCTAAACACTGAGAACGATGCAATATCTCAGTTCCTTTCTGCTCAAGAAATATTTCGTTTTAGTTTATTTAACCTCCTCTACTTCAAGCTGTCTGCGCAAATTCTTGAATTGGTCACTCAACCTCACCTAGGCCTACTTTCTGCCTGCGCGCACAGGTTGAAATAAATATGTACATCTCAGTTCGCGACTTTAGCTATCTGAAAAAAGACAAACTGTGATTTCTCTTATCTTTCACAAATATCAAAAACTCAAGAGATGGGAGTGAAATTTCCCTGTACCAGATTCACAAGAATAGCTCACCCAGTAAGCAAAGGATGTCCTAGTTTACTTTAATCAGAATTAATTATCCCACTTCCACAGCAACAGTAGCTGTGAACAAATTCCATCCCTTACACAGAAATCACAGCGAGGAGAATATTCCATTTAAGGTTCAATATATACTCAATTTCCTATAGATAAAATAAATTATCATTAATCATATTGGAAATCTCCCTAAGCAACTTTACGTTCCGCGAACGTAGGTTTTCGAAATACAGGACCGCTGTATTTAGATCTTGGTTCCCCGACGCAAGAAAAAACTTTACCTTTACTGATTCAACTTCCGCCTCACGGCCGCATCAGGTCTCGAACCCACGAGCCACCCATTTATCTGTACTTTCCGGCTCAACACATTTTTTTACAAAATTAGACTTTCTTTCTTCTATCTAATTCGTCGTACAGTTTGGCATAGGAGAAATATCTTATTTCCAGCAACTCAGATGACGAGGATAGTCACCTGTCTTGATGTACTCTCTTAGAAGTGCCCCCACGGATTCAACAATGCACCTTGCGAGACTAGGAAAGTTTCACAAGGGCCCTTCCCATTACACATATTCCCAAGTCAGTCTCAATCACGTAATTCCTTGTTATTTGCTTCAATGTCCTCAAATTCAATTCAAATATATAATGTCACCTCTCTGGTACACAACCCGCAGCCTTGCTTATTCATTTTCCATTCGTCCCGCAACCACGAGAATAGGGTTGCTGTATTTACCAGTACTTAGGCTGACTAGAGACGTCACCTAGAACTTCAAGGGAAAACAACGGAAATTACGTTATCCGAGGATAATTGCATTTGTTCGGCTAGGAAAACCTTACAAATACACCCTTTCCCTTAATCTATCCAGAGCGAAAATAAACATCCAATCCCCTATTCCTGTCATTTCCCAGGGATTTGGTTACAAACAACAACATCATCGCCCATTACTTTAAGTTACTGGCAGAATCACTGAATTTAAAACTTATAAATCTATCAACAATTGAAATACTTTACGTGACTGAGCATGACTTGTATCTTCAAAGAGAAGATTACCGTGTTTCAAAATGATTTTTAGCTTCAAATTACATTTAACACGTTAATCGTAAATTACTTATATTTTTACCAAACTGCTTCACCGACGCTGTTTGCCCACCATCCGATCGGCGGGCGTGTACCTCAATAGCTTCTACATCGTGGAGCTGGTACGCAGTGTCCAGTCGCTGACCAATGTCGAATTCGGCCTGTCTCCACCAAGACTTAGCGTGAGAATGCTACTATACCATACTTGGTTCCTCAAATTTTCAACTACCTTTCCTCCGCCACTCGAAGTAGGTCTCAAAGGCTAGGCAATGAGAGAGCTGCGTTCTCTCTTCAAAATGAAGCCTTCCAATCCGTAGCGCAAAATAAAAAACGGGGTGGGCGTAAAAAAAAACAACTCTATTGTCAACGAGCAACAAGTACCCCTCTCTTCCCCTCGCGAAACATTCTCCCAGCGTTTCACACAAACTATAATAAATAAATCGACTTTCCATCCTCCCACCGAAATATGAGGCAAAGATATAACAACGAATTCCGATATTGAAATTTTAACAAACAAATCACTTAATTAATTGGAAACATTATTGTAATACTTTGCAAACGGTTGAATCATTTTTTGGATTCCTGAAATAAATAACAAATTATTAAACACACAAATATCAATTATATTCAAATAAATGCTTCCAGCTCAACTTCAGTTTTTTTTTTAATTTCTTACTTCGTATGCAAATTAATTTGGAATCAATTTCTGCCATTTTAAAGCAGTTAAGAACAATTTCACACACTCAAATTATCCGGTTCGGCATTAGCTGACTGTCCAAAATAAACATTTAATCACACCATTTAAACTAATGATCTAAATCATTCAACAAATAAACAATTATATATCAACCAAATAAAGAGTCCTAAGGTTTCATAGGGTTAATTTTCGTACTAAACTATCCTAATATTCGACTTTCTGTTAGTGGACGGGGGAAGGTCGTTTTAAGGACCAGTTGTCGATGTGGGTTTTACGTAGTAGGAAATTAAAACGCAGACCTACATATAAGTTTTCCTCATTCATCCTATAGTCATAACCTTTAATCATCCTCATCTTACCATGACTAAAGATGAAAATTAACACAGAACAAGAAGACGCCAGGACAACCATCGCACGACAAAGATGTCAAGTATACCAAGACAATGAATCTAAAAATCAGACAAAATGAAAATGTACCAAAGAATCCCGATCTGCAACAATGATCCCCAGATACAGAAGTGGACAAGGATCTATCATTGTACAGTGAAAGTGATGATTCAGTTCTAGAAGATGAAGCAAATATCACAGTAATAGTCTCCGAGAAGCTCCAATCTTACAACGATTTCAATCCATCCAATCCCACTTCCTCTTCATCACTCGCAAATGCTGTCAACAAACCCATTCACCGCTTATTCTTAGAAAACGTAAAATATTTCCTTTTCAACCTCCACACCTTAGACGATTTCCTGTTAAGTAGGCTGAAAGGGGCTAAATTTGCTTCTGTCCGGGACGTTAAGATTAATGGTGTTAGAGTATTTATTCGCGTAGAGAAACACGCTTACAATTTTTTTGAAACTTTTCAAAACGAAGACTTCGGTCCATCAGCACCTAATAACTATTCAGTTACAAATGCAAGTAGAATCCGCAATGATAGAGGCCCGCTTCCTCTGGTTAGACTTTTTACAAAGGACCCGTCATTGGTTAGCTACTTACAATTGGATTCAGCAAATACAAGGTTGAGGAGTCAAGCACATCTGCTAGACCCATGCCTTACAAAAATTGTATGTTGTACCACGCAACCACATTGTTATAAATGCGGTAACTGTCATCCTAGTTACGAATATGACGTTCCACCAAATAAATCTTACTGTGCTACTTGTCGTAAACGGTCATCGAACTCCAGCTTCCAACTGCCCTCTCAGATTAAAGCAGGACAAGAAGAAGACTACTCCAAACACGATTTTCAGAACCAGTCAACATGAAGTTTAATTCAAAGACAGATCTCATAATAAACAGGCCGTTCAAACTAATGTAAATCTAGAACCAAGAACAATAGAAAATATTATGGAAGAAAAAAGTCAAGGATTTCACAAACAAAATAACTCAATGGGTCACTATAACACTTGCAATAGTCTTACCCGCCGTCTCTATTAAACAAATTAACTCTGCCATCAATACAGTCCCAGAGGAGTTCCTAAACTGCCATCTAAACATACTACAATCTGTTGACGGACATATTTACATAGGTCATGAACCTTTCATCAAAAATCAAAAGCAGAATTTTCAAAAGTAAACTTCAGCAAAATAAAGGATATGTACCGAAAATATATTTAGAAAGCACAGGATTATACATACATACACTTATTTTTAGTATCAACTAATTATTTAGATCAACCTCAAATTTCCCCACGAAAGCGAAGCATAACAACAACGGGATTGCAAACCAACATATTGCTGTGATGAGGCCACAACTGTCTTCAGAGGACCTTTCATGAAAAAAAGAAGAAATCCGGCAGACCAACAATATCCTAATCTCCAAAACCAAGATAAAAGAAGAAGAAGAAATCCTGTACCAAACTTCCTGATTTATCCCACAATTATCTCATTTTCAAAATTATTTTCAAATAATTAACTTTTCGGCCTAACATAGCTTTTTGCAAATACAAACGTCCAATAGGGGATGTTCTTGTTATCTGCGGGATGCGGACGTATGTGTTCTGGTTCGGGATGCGATTCTTAAGATTGCTTTCTAAATTCCCAAATAATTGCAAATTATTTCTTTCTCAATAAATTACTTAATTTCCAAGGATGAAAGTGGCCTTAGTGTCCAGAAATCCCGCCTGGGTGGCCCTGAGGGCTCAGGTATTTTACTTTTCAATCAATAAATCGATCAACATAGTTCATTTAAAATTATCCTGTGTTACTCTGGGTTTTAAATTAATTTGCAAATTTATAACTACTGTACCAGGTGTATGCATAAGTAGTTTCCGGTTTACTTAAGAGATGGCACCAGCGAAAAGTACGCAGCGTATTCATTTGACACATACGTAATTTTGTTCGTCTAACATTAAACTACAAACACACACAAGTTGAGTCCGCCAAACACTAGCGACTTTGTTTTATCGTTCAGTGATCATGGCGAAATTTGTGCCTGAAAAAGAGCATTTGCGGCACGCATTGCTTTTCTTATTTAATCAAAAGAAAAAGGCTGTTGAAAGTCATCGTGTGCTGGTAGAAACATCTGGTGAACACGCTCCATCGATTA
>JAGDQP010017191.1:969-14560 GCA_022664845.1 Lepisma saccharinum | reverse complement strand
TCATTCATTCGAAAGAATCAATTAACTCGAAAGAGTCGGTTCCTAATACAGATAGAGATGAGGAAATCTTTTCCACAACTGAAACTGGAATCATTCATTCGAAAGAATCGTCTCATTATATCGATAAAGATGAGGCAATTCTTTCCACAACTGAAACTGGAATCACTTATTCGAAAGACTCTGAGTTTGTAGGTACTAAATATTACCACGAGGAGAGTGATGAACAAACTTTCCCATCTCATATTCCTGAAATAGATTTAACACCATTCCATGCAAAAGATCATACTTTGACTACTACAAAGTTTAGTGATGTAAATTCTTTATTGACTACAGTTCCTACTGAAGCGAGATGGAATGTTGACACTACTAACTCTCCGTTTTATGGATACGAAAACCCCAATCGAGCGTATCTACCTCATCATTCATAAACTACTTGTACAATTATTTTTTCAAATAATGTTATCTGACTGATTTATATATAGTCAATAAAATTTATAAGTTTTAACTGATCCTATCTCGTTATTATAGGAATCGTTACGAAGATTTAAAAAAAAAAACAGTATAAAGAAACATATATGCAATAGCGTGAATAATGCGAAACACTATTTACGATGATTTAACACGTTGTTTTCTGTATTCGTTGCCTTACAGGAATATTATCAATCTCTTAAATTCCTTCAGTAGTATTTGTGGGATTACTCTGTATATTTTCAATATCTAAACGGTTCGTTCCCAATATGGGTATCATTGTTCTGAGAGGCTATATTGAAAATCGACATTTATATTATTTTAATCCAATTATATTTAACTCTTTATACCGTAAAGTCATTTTCAAAACACAAATTATTCTTTTTACAATCTATATTTTCCTGCTGATGTACAAAATATTTTTTTTCGATATCGTGCAAAACACATACTGTACAAAGAGATTCGTAATATTTGAATTGTTAATTTTTGTAATATAGTCAGGAATTTAACTCCTACTGCTACACCCAAACATATTTTCATTCATAATTTAATTCTGGAAAAGAAATATTTCCAATAAAATGCTAAGTTTTGCTGTTTTGGCGGTAATTTTGTTTCAAAAGCTTTGCTGAAAATTCATTTAACAATTCATATTTATTAGTTTAGTGAAACTATTGTTTAGCTCAGGCATCTCGTGGTCTGTTTTAAAATTGAAAGTTATAATTATAACGTGCATTTTGTGTGCGGGTAGGTTACAGACTAGTGATTCTCACTCCCTTTCTGTTTGCGGCACACTATTCTTTGTAGCGGGTTTCCACGGTACTTTAACATACGAGTTGGCAACAATGCGGCAGACTTGGTAACTAATTGTAAGGCGTAAACAAACCAATAATTTCCCTGTAAAATAAATACAAGGCTCATAAATATTTTATCTTGTTCCTTTTTTTTTTTTAAGAAAAAAATTATTCAGTGAAAATATTTGAATTACTTCTACCAGCAACATCACAAAGTCTTCCGGCACACTTATCAAATCACATGGCACAGTAGTGTGCCGCGGCACACCGGCTAAGAACCACTGGTATAGACCTATAACCAAATAAATATAAACGACCACAACCTTGTATTTGGTATTATAATTTTATCTGCTACATAGTGACGATGAAATGTATCTTATTTGAATGATGTGCATTGTTTGGTGCTGTGTAGTCTCTGTATGGCTCATGTAAGAATGTATTTCTAGGTTAATTCACCTTATTTCATATAATAAGATAATGAATATACAATGATGCACAAAAAATGCTTCAAATTACTACGGTGTGTCAAATAGTATAAATATCTTCATGAGCTATTTGAGTTAGTGTATACATTTCTCTGTGTAAAGAATGGAATAACTTTCCTACTTTGAAAAAGTCTGTAAGAAAAGTATTGAAATTAAATTATCAACCATTCAACTCTGTACTATAGTTATCTAAAAAAAAAGTGTAATCAAATAAATGAGTCTAATAAGGCCCATGTAGACCAATAATGCCAATTAATAATTTCTGAGAAAGATGGTAATAATTCCGTGAGATGGCAGCACCTTCTTGATTGACATGTTATGCTGAGTGTGAAGATACGTCAACCATTGTTTCGGAGGAAGAAATATGAGCAACCAGATCTGATTTTGAGGGTATTACATCGTGATAAATACATTTTTGTTTATAATTTCTTGTATATGTTATGAAAATATGTTTTGTTTTGCTTCAAGCGCATTTGAACGAAAAAGAGTTTTTTATAATTGAACTTCAGTTATGATTTGTATAGGGTAAGGAAATGAAACATCAATTAATGTGGCGAAGGAATGTTTGTATTAATATTAATTGATTTGTATTAATATTTTGTATTTATTTTTTTATACATTTTAATGTTTTATATTTATCTTGTTCATGTTATATCCTTGTGTACACAACAATTCATGTATGCAGAAAGATGTAGAAAGTTTCGTACAAAAATCTGCATTGGCGGAAAATTGGACCCCGCTCTCCTGTCATTCGCGCAGTTGGTCTAATATTGCGAAAGTGTTGGAATAATTTCTTTCATTTTTCTGTAATAAACTACATTTTTTTATTTAATTCCTTCTTTCTTTGATACCTATATCATCTCTGATCAGCTCCAGAATAAACAATCTTACAGATGGTCTATTTGGGACGGATTCCTCACAAATCCAGACATGCTTGGTTTCGGAGTGATATGACAGAAGTGATATTCTTTTTAAATTTTATTTATGGCCTTTAGGCATCTAAGGCTGCGGCTGGGATAGAGGGGAGAGGAAAAGACTTGGACAGGGCCTCATGTTGAAGGTGCCATCCTGGCATTTGCCTGGTGTGACAGAATAAAACCCTGAAATCCTAGTCAGGATTGTCCGGCTCTGGGATCGAACCCACGACCTTCCGAATGCAACGCCAAATCTCTATCACTGAGCTACGGCGGCTCGGTGTGACATGACGGAGTTTAGTTTCCCGCATATAGAGTGACAGTCACAAATAAAGGACCAATACATGTCGGCTTAGCAATTTGCAACCAAAGTTGTATGCAATAATTCTATAACGACCAATACTGCGTCATTATTTGTTGTGATATGACGTAATTTGTGACTGTTTTTCTGTCATATCTGGGTGTGTCTAAATTCAAAACTGTCCATATTAATTTTGAAATTTTTTTTAAGGAATATTTTCTTGATTCGACCCCTCTCAAATACATTGTCATTATTTTTTCAACACACTATATAATTGGAATGGATTGTGCGAGCAATAACCTTACTGATGGATAAAAAAAAGGTCGCATAGTATACAAAACGTTTAGTGAAGTAAGTTTCAAGGCCGTTGCACATTAGCGAGGCGTGCTGCCCACTTTTATTGTCAGCTAGAACAGTAGTTTTCAACCTTTTTATACCGTACTCACGGACCGGAAAACTACAGGGGGAAAAAAAATTCATGGCCCGGGAAGATGTCACTAGGTTAGAGCTTTATTTAACGTTCAAAGGATGGCAGCACATTTTCAAATTCTAATTGTTTTGGAAAATAAATAAACACTTTAATCTCAATTTTGAACTGTCTACAAATGAGTCTTAAATAATTGAATAAATTAATTGAGCGAGGATTTGGGAATGCGGTGGTTGAAAACCAATACATGTTCCGAAATTCAATGCTCGTTGAGTATACATGCTGTTCACCAAGTCTGTATTAACCATATGCATTTCTTTAACAAGTGGAAATTAAAAAAAGAACCATATATTCCATTGTTTTCAAAGGTTAAATGCCTTTAGCCACAATTTTTCACCTTTCATCCTACTATGTGTGTGAGGGTGGTGGTGGGGGTCGCTGATAGGGGCAACTCATTTTTTTTAGATTGCAAAAGTAAACGAATAATATAACGTTTTAAAGAACTTGTTTAAAATAAATATTTTGAAGCAATTCAGATATCGACTTGTTCCCCTTATTCAAACTGGAAGGACAAAGTTCGAAAATGTTCCTTCTATTACTGCGTTTTACTCAAGCTATGGTAAGAGTTGAAACAAAAGCGTACAAGGTGGCAGAAAGGCCCATTCAGCAACATTATTCTAGACCCTATGTGCTATTGTCTCTTGAGGTACTACCTTTTGCAAAGTTCTGCACTGCGAAAAATAGCTGTGTTAATTCAATACTTTTCAGTGTCTCAGGTCGACCACCACTTTTTTGGTGTTAAATCAACTCAAGAATTGGTGTTGATTTCGGTGGTTCAACACGATAGATGTTTAGTCAATGCTTATTCAACATAATGGATGGTGTCATGCTTGCACGATCACAGTGTTGAATCACCGAAATCAAAACGTTTGTTGTGTTGCTTTAACACCAGAACGTAGTGGTCGCCCAAGGGTCACCAAAATTAGGGTTACCATATCCGTATTTTATACGGACAGACGAGCGAGAAAGTAGAAACGATTTTTCAACCACGAATCAAAAATCACGATTAACTCGTCCTCAGCACCTTTTGAAATCTGAGCAAAAACACTTATAAAAAGAGTAATTTTGGAATTTACATAGCTTCGGCCCGCACGCCATTTTGAGTATGGGCAAAATTTCGATCCCAAAGTTACTTCATATATTCTTTAAACAAGAATTTACAAACTAGATGTTACACGACTCCAATTGTAATTTGAAAATTTTCAGATGCACACCACCTCCACGTATCGGCTCGGGAGGTCAGAGGTAAAATATTTTGGTCAAAAAACTAAGCCTCTCAAAATAATCTAAAACGTATATGGAAATACAGAGGGTGTCATAGGCGTGCGTACTGCTAGTTCCAGTGGTGCCCTTGCACCACAAATTAATGTGCAGTAATCTTATTTTAATGAGAAACTATACCATTATAACACAGTAAAAAAAACTTATATTCGGAGATAGGACATACTACAGGTGACATTAATTGTTGAATACCGAGAATTAATGTTTCAAGGAATATTGGAAAGCTGCTATAAAGTTTGGTGTTGAGTTCGCTGCTTCCGGCCCAGCGTTTGCATTGTTGTGTAGTGTAAATCTTACATTCATTTGTTACGTAAAGAAGACATGGTAACAATGTAACATTAACGGTTACGTTTTGTCTTAGTAAAATCATAGGTCTAGTCTATGCCAGAGCTACCATGCGGATGAATTCATGGACGTGATTTTCAATTCATCCTCATGGTAGCTCTGGCATAGACCTAAATAGAATAGGAGGTCTATGCCAGAGCTACCTTGCGGATGAATTCAAAATCATGTGCTCCTATACTTAAACCCATTAGTTTTAGCGCAGACAGAAATGTGGAAACGTGCTAAGTCTATCTATTATGAGGTCTATAGTAAAATAACGCTCGACAATGTAATGCAGTCGCTAAACATCAAACAAGGAACAAAAAGAGAGTGTTTGACCAACACTTGTACTAGTAAGATATTACGAGTTTGAATAACTCGGGACAGGAATTCACTAGGGTAGAAAGTGTAAGTGGTCGGTAGAAACTTGCTCGAGGTTCGTTGGAATCATCCAGGTAGATGAGACCTTCATCTAGAATAACCACCCACTGCCACTTATCTCCTGCATGGTAGCGCTCGTACAATTTCCTGTCGTTGATGACCCCTGCCTTGATATGACATCTCTGCCTTGATATGTCCACGTGCTTTATGTCGGATTTTAAATGACAAAATGTCGTAAATTATGTGCTGTACTGTGGATTGAGACGTACCTACGTGGTTGGCAAGGCTGAGATGCTTTTGTGGATTTTTTTCATCACACCTGCCCTTACACGTTGAAAGGTCCTTTGCTCTTACATCTCTGCACTATCCTTGAGAGATTGTATCTTTCTTCGGAAAGTGTAACTATGTACCCTTACCATGTATCAGGAACTTTCGATGCCATAGCGCGGAACGTAGGTACGTCACACTCTACCGAAAGCAACCCAACACTACTAATGTCACACCATGCATGTAACAGTGGGGCTGTGTATTCCTAGGGCGGAATAAGACCTAGGCCAAATCGTCCCATCTTAACTGAAACAACCCCCTGCATTAGACATGTTTGTTCTAATACTATCGAGATTAAAATTAGTTTCTTTTTCCCATATGCTAAAGTTAATGGACAAAAACTCATTTTTTTTTTTTTTTAGATGGTTTTGCGAAGTTCGAGAACGAGATATAATGTCTGGGCGTGAAAGAACACTTTAGGTTGTGACTTCTTCTGTAGCATTCCATATAAAGAATAAAAAGGATTTGCACTGGTTGTTATATATTTTGTTCCAGTTTTATTGTGAACGTAAGTTTTAGATGACACCACCAGATATTTAAAGCTGCTCACGTCTGTGGAGGGTGCGTACAGAATTTATGGGCATACTATAATCCTTTAGTTATTGTCCTCTCTAACGTATTTCGCACATATTTTCTGACACGTTTTCGGTGGATCAACTTCTTGTTTCGCGTTTATAATCTTTTAACACTTCATTAAAGCATTGTATGTTTTGTACTCTGATTATTCCAAGTATAGAATTGTTTTCTCACTCTTCCCGATCTATGCTAATGTAACCCAGCTTCATGATCTTTAAAAATATTTCAATGCAGAGTCCTTGTGCGAGACAAGTTGTTGGTATAAAATGGGGGGATACAGATAAAACTTTCAGCACTTGTACACTGGCATGTATAAAGCACGAAAATACGTGATAGACATTCAAAAAATGTAGATATCCAAGATGGCGACCATTCAAAATGGCGGGCAACGCTATTTATTAACTTCAACATATCTCGGCTCTGAGTTATCTGATTTCGATCATTTTGTTTTTAAATGAAATATAATTTTATTAGCTACATTTTTGTTTATGAGCAATATTTTCGTAAATCTAATAGTTTTTCAGTTAAATGTAGAAAAGTTTCATTTTAGCCTAAAAAAATAATGTCACAACATTTAGAAGCATAGGAATCGAGTGAACTGTTCCAGATGAGTTTTTCAAGACACTTGGAAATTTACTTGTGACATGGATTCCAAGAAAATATAAATTGGAAGTGCCAATGAGCTGCGATGAAATGATTTACATCCAGAGGCGGGTGAAGTCGATAGTTGCTAACTACCATAATGCAAGGATACATTGCAACGCGCAAATTTCCAGATAGGGATTTTGATACGAAGACTTGGAAAATACTCTTTATGTATACCAGAGGCTGAAGAGTATGAATGGAGAAAGGACAGCGAAGGAAAGCTACGTATACATTTGATCGCCGGAGCATTTGCACCAGAAACTGTTGTACTTGCCATCCTGCGTTACAGTTGTTACATAAATAGGTAGTAATTGCTCTGGTTCAGATGATCGGTTAGCGTATTATTGCTCTTTTCTTCAAATAAAAGCAGTGTCTTTTGCAAAAACATTTATTTATCTAAAAATAGTAGTTTTCTAACATAAATTTAAATAAGTAAATATTATGCATAACATTTTGTTTTTCCTCCTTTTGTGAAAATAAATTTTCGCCTAAACCTAAAATCCGCCTCAGTCAAATATTAAATAAAAATGATTTCGGTTAAAATTCACATTTTTATATTTAACTGAAAAAATATTAGATTTATTAAAATATTGCTCATTGAAGTCAAAGAAATTATCTTTAATTATAAAGAGGAACCATCGAAATCGAATAACTCAGAGCCGAGATATGCGATGCTGATATATGTACCATTGAAAATTGGCGATAGCCACAATTTTGAATGGCCGCCATCTTGGATAACTACGTTTTTTGAATGTCCATCACGTATTTTCGTGCTCTATACGTGCCAGTGTACAAGTGCTGAAAGTTTCATCTGATCCCCTCGTTTTATACCAAAATATCATGTAGCTTCTACATGCATTAGTACCTTCATAATGCTAACTCATATTGCAGAAATTTTCAAACAATTGTCCATATCTCTGGTTATACTTGTCGGATTTAATTGATCTTTTTTTTTACATTAAAGCCTGAGTTACAAGCTATATTTTGTTTAAGGACATAGGTTTATTTAAAACCAGTAGTTTCAAAGTAAAATATTTTAGGCTAAAATGTAACATTTTTTACATTTAACTGAAAAACTATTAGATATACGAAAATATTGCTTATTAATAAATATATAGCTAATAAAATTATCTTTCATTTAAAGAAAGAATGATCGAAATCGGATAACTCAGAGCCCAAATATGTTGATTTTAATGAATAGCGTTGGACGCTATCTTGAATAGCCTCCATTTTGGATAGTTACATTTTTGGAATGTGTATCACGCATTTTCGTCCTCTATGGATGCCAGTGTATAAGTGCTGAAAGTTTCATCTGGTTCCCCCATTTTATACCAAATCATCGTTTTTTTTTTGTTTTGTTTTTTTTGGCTTCTGGTACAAGGACACAAAGAATAGATCAAATGGAAATGTCCAAAAATTCGACGAGAAGTTGCAATGTTGCCCTTATAAGACATTTCTGTGGTTTTTAAAATAAATATTTGAAGTGTTCTTGTTTATCATTGTTATCAGTTGGATGTTGCAACACTATGCAGCTTGGGAAGATTTCCCTTTAATGTAACAGCGATTTTATATGAATCATAGAGAACATTCACTACTGCTTACTTCAAGGAATAATTATTGTTTCCTTTAAATGTAACAAAACAGTCACTATCCAATCCAGCAATAATATATAACTAACAAACCATCTCTAAGGATACAAAAATCCAATGTACAATGGATTGTATATCGTACCTTTTATTTTAAAAGGTAAATTAATAAACTTCATGCGCTAATACTAAGAAGTGTGGTATTTATTTTGTAGCGTTTTTCTGGTACAAAATATTAAGAGTTGGATGCAGCTTTTGCGACGAACTTTTATCCGTTAACCTTTTAATCGTTTCTATACGCTAAAATATAGTCTAATAACAAGGTATTGTGCGTTACTCGTACACCATCTAGCTTCCCTGAAATTCTACAACATTGATTGTCGAATATTTTCTAAATTGATCTTTCAGCCTTCTCGTTGCCAGAATATGATTAGGAAGTTTCGCCAATCTGGTTTACAAATATGGTATGATACCCTTACTAATAAATGAAGGGTCGAGGGAAAACGTTGAAACTCCATCTGAACTCATTTGCAGTATGCATCCAAAATCTATATGCACGGGAGATTCATCGTTCTTCCCCCTTAGGCTGTATTTTCAACTTCATTTTTCATTTAATTTTCATTGTTCTTTCCTCTTCACTGTCTGCACTATTAAAGTACACTTTTTAAGCTAAGGCACCATTAGTTTGAAATCGAACAAATATGGAGTTTCATCGTTTTCTTTCTGACCCTTTAAATGAAGACCACAGGAAAAGAATGTACTTTCTCCATATTTTGCCATATTGAGAAACGAGTGCCATTTATTTGCACTTTGAAGGGTCTTTATAACAATGCAAGAGAAGAATTTGCATAATCCGTTTATTACAAGCAAATCTTTATTTCGTGTGCAGTAATGCGTAATGCTGATCATGGACTTTTAACACGCTCTCTTTTAAAAGCAATAAACCTTGTAGTCAAGAGGTTGGCTCCAATTTGGTGTTCACTTCGTCCGTCAGTTTGACTTCATAGATTTGTTTCAGGTATTAAAAGAATGTACAGACTACTGGTTACATGACTCGCTCATTGATCACTTAGCCGCCATATTGGATTCAAAATGGTGGAAGCTCTTATTTGTTAATCGCACGTTCCTCGATCATTTTTCATCTGATTTCGATGTTCTTTTTTTTTTTAATGAAAGGTCTTAAATAGATCTAAAAGTTTGATTATCATGCATTTTATACTTAGCCAATATTTTAGATATTTCTGGAAAAATGTTTTCTTCAGAAAAAAGAAATGTTATTTTATACTGATCTTTGAATAAGTTACAAAATGGATTTAGAAAGGCAATACGAAAGTTAATTAGCATTTTTGTTGCCTTTTAAATTATATACAATCAGCGTATAACATTTTTAAAGCATTAGTTGTTGGAAAAATGGGAAAAGTATAATTTACCACAACTCTTTGAGCGCGTCTCAACTTATCTTTTAAAAGCCTAGCGCTCAGCTATTTTCCATTTTGACAAATTATTTATTTATTATTATTAAAAGTTTCAACTCAAGTTGGATATTCTTTCATACAGAAATCTGTGAACGCAATTGGTTTTTAAATTATAATCGTAAACTAATTTTTGTGAGTCCATTTCATCAATGCTTGGATTTGGTTTTAAATCAACAATTTGAGAAAACCATGAACAAATTCTTCTTAAACTGTTTGAGTAAGAAGTATGTACGGTAAACATAATTGTATAAGGAAAAAAATCTTAAAAAAAAAAGAACTTAAAATTTCATACAGCGTAATTTGAGAAGTTACTCTGATTTTAACTCTTTACTTCTTTCGGAAATCATTGTAGTTATTACTTCTATAGGGATTATTATAAGCCTCCCAAGATTGGAACTTCCAAAAGATATAACAGGAACGTTGATTTGAACTACAATAAGAAGTATATCGGAAATATTGGCAAAAAAAGCAGGGCACAGTTAAATCTCGAGGAACTGTTACAGATGATGTTATTTGAGCAATCAATTTACCATCATTTAATTGTACCCATAATCCAGAGGGTCGAGAAACTTTATTTGACAAAGCATGGATCCATCTGTGACATTGAAAGTAAGCTTTTTTAATGTGGAGTATCAGGAATGTTGGTGTCGGCGTCATATCATAGACTTCATAATAGATGGTCATATTTCCCAAGTCCACAACCCTTTTGTGACGATACAGGTGGTATCGAAAAATTAAGATAAAAATTGAAAAACAGCCTTCAACTAGCCATTTGTCATCACTAGAGCCCGGATTTGTATGTAATTACATATTGTAACTGGATGTATGTAGACACAAAAAACTAGCAAATATGCATGAATCAAGTGGTCAGGACCATTATGAATAAATTTCATTTTACATATTTCAGGCCATGTTACATATTTCTTGTGATACTACATATTTTAATGGATTTCTCTAGCAACTTTTTTTCTGCAGAATTTTCTTCGGTGTCCAGATTTTACAACGTTCTAAAACTGGAAAAGAGAAAGTAGGTCAGATAGTGTCTCTGCCCTCGAGTTCATGCTATTTTTGGGGAGGAGGAAATGCTTGGAAAATCACGTGACATTTCAATGAAAGCTTCGCCTAGGGGTTTGAACCATGGAATTCCCGACTCTTTGTATTTATTTCAGTCTTCTTGAAACTATTTCTTGGTAATTCATTATTTACCACTGCGTTGTTTGGAAGTAAAGACCACGCGTGCTATTGCTAACCGCTCTTTCGAGAATCACATTTTTTCTCTTGGTGAAGTGATATTTTGACAGCATGGCTCCGGTTGCATCGACGTTGGGGATAAAACTAAAATCATGGATCGCTGTGGATGATGCATTCACGACTGATGGAAAAATTGTTGTGTGTACAGCGTGTGACAAAAAGTTGGATGTTCCATGAAATCGCAATTGGAACAACATGTGCGAAGTGCTCTCCACTTTCGGAATAAACAAAAGAGATAAAAAAACAAGCAAGTGCTTCTCACGCAGATTAATCAACAAAGACCCGCGAACAATGAATTTTTCAAGGACATGTGTAGTGCAATGGTGGCTGCTAATATTGCTTGGAACAAGCTTCAGGTGGATGAATACCGGTCGTTCTTGGAAAACTATTGTAAACGACAAATTCCAGATGAATCGACATTGCGCAATAACTATCTTAATGTCTGCTACGAAGAAAGCATAGAGAAAGTTAGGTGTGAAATAGGAGAATCCTTTATATGGGTGGCCGTACTACGGACGATTAGGGCGCTATATAGCTAATTTAATTATAGGGAAACTAGATGTTACAACTCCATCAAAGCCTTTTCTGATATGTTCGAGACCATTAGAACGTACAGACCATCAAAACATTGCTAGATTCGTAAATAGTGGACTTAAAGTGCTTTGGCCTCAGGGAATAAGAGAGGAAAAGGTGTTAGTTTTGTATTCAGATGCGGCAGCATATATGCTAAAAGCGGCAAGTTCATTGAAAGTGTTTTTTCCTAATTTAGTTCATTTCACATGTCTTGCTCACGGACTTCAACGTGTGGCCGAGGAAATAAGAAGCAATTTCCACCTTGTGAATAGACCAGGGGTGGAATGGAGGGTATACGCGGGTACACGCCGTGTACCCACCTAATAGTATAAATCACAGCGTGTACCCACCTCAGTGCATAAATATAAAGGAACGTGTAGCCAAATCCGGATTTTTATTGAGCAGCGTGTACCCCCCAAAAATCTTACCATTCCAGCCCTGGAATAGACTTATCTCAACCACAAAAAAAAAGTGTTTGTGAAAGCTCCAAATCGTGTTAATTGTTACAGGGAACATTTGCCGGATGTTCCTTTACCTCCTGAACCAGTTGTTTCACGGTGGGGTACGTGGATTGAGGCTGTGTTTTTTTACAGCAAGTATTTTACGCAAGTAAAGACTGTCGTTGGTATGTTTCCTCCTGAGACAGCTATTTCAGTGCTTGAAGCTCAGGCTGCCTTCACTGACCCCAAAATTGCCTCCTCAATTGCACACATTGCAAGCAACTTTGGTTTTCTTTCTGGAAGTATCAAGGAACTGGAAACTTCTGAACTTTCCCTGCAGAACTCTCTGGATGTTATTGAAGATGCCAAAGAAAAAATCGCTAATGCAGGAGGGGAGATCAGTGCCAAAGTATTAGAAAAATTGAAGAAAGTGTTAGAAAGAAATCCTGGATATGCCCTCTTTGCAATTGTGAAGAAGGTACTTAGTGGTGAAGAAGTAGAGATACCCGGAGATATTTCCCCAGAGCATGTACCGCTTCTGAAATACGCCCCTGTAACTTCATGTGATGTGCAAAGATCATTTTCAGCGTACAAAAACATTGTGTCCGACAGGCGTCTTTCCATGACCTGTGAAAACATGGAAAAGTATATTGTAGTGCACTGTTTTTCAAAGTGAGTTCCTGTTCAACGGTGGTGTTTTCTTGAAACTGAAGGAAAAACAAATTATTTTAAATGTGGGATGCATTTTTTTAATACACAACTGAAAATCTAATTTAGAATACTTTCTAAAATATCAAAATTTTTGTATGAAATAGTGGTGAGATCGTGTGTGGCATGTAGCGTATCAACATACACGGCAGTGCATGAGCCAAGTTCTTCACGTCAGAAAACGTTAGCACTGCCAGAAGCATGTTATACAGGGACAAGAGTTTATGGCAAAATCGACGATTTGGGGGCCCCGTAAGAAAAAAGATGTTAAAGATACGAATGTGGGCTTTTGCCGTTAAGGAGATATGGTAAATATGTGCAGATGTACAAAATTTCATATTCGTATCTCAAACTATGTTCTAGTTGTGGACCCCTGAAATTGCACATTTTAGGCTAACTGACTCACTCACTCACTGACTGACTCACTCATCATATTGTTTAGGGTGTTTGGAGTAAGCTAGAAACATGAAATTTGGTATGAAGGTAGAGGATGATAAGTAGATAAAGGAAAAATTCCGACATTTTGAAAAGGTCGCCATCTTGGATTCAAAATGGCCGCCAAACCTAAAATTTCAAAG
>JAGDQP010017190.1:28723-39057 GCA_022664845.1 Lepisma saccharinum | reverse complement strand
GCTCATGAAGACCAAAACGTTTAGATGATATGTTATACTAAAGAATTAACAAAATAAAGTAAAAACAATTAGCCCATCAATTTTTTCCAATTCCAATCCTTTTCATCCAACTTCCCATCCCAAATAGAGGGTGTAGCTCTCTGGGGGTGCTAGCTAAAGCTAGCAAAAAAAAAAAATACAAGATGTATCTCTAACAACCATAAGAATTATATTATCATGGCAGATATCAATATACACAGTAGAACGGCCAAAGAGAAATCAGACTTCTATGACTTCATAAACCTCCAAACCACAGGCATCATCCACCAACTTTCGAAACCAACACGCCCATGTTCTAACACTACTCCTGACGTAGTTATAACATCAATGAATATTAGTCAAACCTGTACAATAGAAGTTCTGGATCTCATAGGCAGCGATCATGCACCGGTTAAGCTCACACTCCAGTCAACAAACAATAACAATAACGCATCCCATTTACAACTCAGAACAATCTTACGCTTCGACCGCGCCGACTGGGATCAATATCGACAGTTTATTCAAACGCGAATAGAAAAACTCGCCCCCCCAGAAACAGAAATTGAACTCCATGATGCAATCGATACTGTAACTTCTACTATCCAAGAAGCTTCCGAAAAATATATTCCTACCAGTCAGGCAAACAGTTTTCGACCCAACCTACCTCCACAATACCTCCCACTCATCAAACGCTCCAGAGAACTCTACAGAGATTACCAACGAACACGGAATCCAGACTCTCTCAAATTACCTAGGCAGATACAGAGAACCGTTCATAACTACCTAAAAGCATATAAATTACGACAATGGGTAAAATCATGTAACACTCTGGCAGAAACGGCACAGTCTACAAAATACTGGAAACGGTTTAATATACTCACCGGCAAATATTCTAAACCACATTACCCCTTACTGCATCACGACCAAGCACTGCACACCGACAAAGATAAAGCTGACGCCTTTGCCGACCACTTACAAGAAACCTTCACTCCCACTATCCCTTTTAATCCTTTTCGACACCATCCAGCAGATAGAATCAACACAGCCTCCCCTCAGCTACAACCAAATCACAACCATATCCTTCCAGATCATCCTCTAACTCAACCCATAACACCGGACGAAGTCATACAAACCATCGCCGCCAAAAGAAACACAGCGCCAGGCAATGACAAAATCACATACCGTCATCTTAAAGAATCTCCAATCATTCTCCTCAATTTCCTCGCTTTCATCTATACATTCATCCTTCGAACAGGTTTCATCCCTCCCGATTGGAAAACCTCTAAAACATTAATGTTCCTGAAACCCAATAAACCCCCCAATTCCGTCTCTTCCTATCGACCAATCCAGCTAACTCCAACCTTAAGTAAAACCTTGGAAAAGATCCTTGTCCACCGCCTACATACACACCTAAAACTCCACAACCTCCTCCCTTTGCACCAAGCCGGATTTCGACCCAATTTTAGCATTTCTGACCAACTACTTCGCCTTACAAACCAAATAACCATCCACTACAATAAATCCCTCCCCTCTTGCCTTACCCTCTTTGACCTAGAAAAAGCATTCGATAAAGTTTGGCATCGAGCACTCTTATACAAGCTCCAATTCTTCCAACTACCCGTTTCCTATCTCCGTTTCATTTTCAACTTCATCTCCACTCGTCTAGCCTACATTAGTATCAATAATAGCCTTTCGCACCCCATATTTCTTCATTGTGGTGTTCCACAAGGATCCGCTCTATCACCACTCTTATACCTATTGTACGTAGCAGATCTCCCTCCGCTTCCTCCAAACATACATCTATTTCAATATGCAGATGACACCGCCTTTCTCGCACTAAGCAACACTATCCAACACATCAATAGAACCATGAACGAAGCAATCAACATCTTCACCTCGTGGTGCAGTAAGTGGGGTCTTACAATCAACTCACGGAAAACACAAACGATCGTCTTTTTACCCCCTAAAAGACGATCCCGTATCCGACGCAATCCTGCTCAATTAAACCTGACAGTTCTTCATGAAAACATTACGCCCACTAAAACAGTAACCTATCTAGGCCTCACCTTCGATGAACACCTTACCTGGCGCCCACACCTCCAAACGGTCATCAGTAAAGCCCAAAACAGAATAAACCTCCTCAAACGTCTGACAGGTACAACTTGGGGCCTAAAACCACACACAGTTCTCAATACATACAAAGCATTCTTACGACCAGTTCTGACCTATGGATATACAGCATGGATCAACGCAAACCCCGCCATCTACAACAAACTTCAAATCCTGGAAAGACACGCCCTTCGCATTGCCTATCGAATTAAACTACCCAGTCCAACACAAGAGCTCTACAATAAACTAACATTCCCCCATCTACTCTATCACGTAGAATCCCTACGTTTAAGGTACGTAAGCGCTTCGACACTCAACACCCACTCTTCACCGATATTATCCGCACACAATTAGAACACGACAGACAGTTCACTGAAAATACACAACTTTCTACACTTCTAACGATATACCATTACACGCTTCCTCCCGATCACCCAGACGAACCCTTCATCTCACAATTTCGCCGACTCCATCCGCTTCATTATGTCTCACCGTCATATATTGCACAGTAACCATTTCGAACGTACAGGGCCCATCTGTCTACATCATGGCCTAGAGCAGCTCCTAGGCCGGAAGATTATCATTCAGATGTCTTAACTGTGTCAAAGTGTTGTGACGTCGACCGCACCTCACATCCATCCTTTCACGAACCATCACATTATCATTTACTTAATATTCCCACCATTTAAATGATTATGAGGTAAACTCATAATATCCTCTGATGAGAATTAAATAAATAAAGTGAAAGATAAACTAAAACCACATAGACCTTCCACCTCTCAAAATAAACCCTTAATACCATTAACTTCCCATCCCAGATTAGAGGGTGTAGCCCTTTGGGGGAGCTAGCTTCGGCTAGCAATTTAAAAAAAAAAGATGTAGAGGTAATTAAGATAAGTAATCACAATGTAATTTATTCTATTTCAACCCTATATTAAATAAACATATTTTGTTGTGATATTACAACGTCTTCTCTTATAGCTAGACGTAGTGGAAGAATTGTCTGCATTGTCCAGGCTGTTGAAAAGCGCCAAAGCAATTGTGGATAAATTTATCTACAAACTTCGCTTTGGGACACTTTATTAGGTATAGGTTATCAAAAGACATCGAGCTTCGAACCTGCAAGAGTGACCCTGAGAAGATAGCATAATGGATGTAATGGAATTTCCTATGATTTGACCGCGCAGATGCAACTTCATACACATTTTATTATTAATCACGGGCGCAGGCCCTTCGGTACACAAGGACCCCTTACAAACAGCCAATAAATAAGATACGATGAATATTGGTTTCCTGAACACCTTCAAGTTTAGACATTTCATTAATAATGGAGATTTTAAATTTAATATTGTAGAGAGAATATTTTTACTTCTGGTAGGATGAATAGTAAACCTGTAGCAAGGTTTACCTGGTAAATGATCAGTCCGCAGGTCGAATCCTGATGCTGTCAATGTTATTTAAACATTTAGTAATTTCACAGCCTTTCCAAATTTGCTAGGCTTCAGCCTGACTACATTTTAAATCCATTATAATGTACTGTGCGATGGAGAAAAAAGGGAAAGTTTAGCTACTCTAGCCTTAATTAAGATATATCGCAACGTTCACATCGACCTAATTTGAAATGTCATTTCTTAATAGAATTATCAATGAGAAAAATTATCATAGAATTATCGTACACTACACAAATGATTTCAGTTAGTGACAAATCTTATAACTAGACTGTGCTAAGATCGTTTACCTTCTTTAATACCATGGTTCCAGTATTTTCACATAAATTAATATTAACTTTTCAAAACTAATTTAGTAGAATCCGTTAAAAACATTTCTGACTACAGGACCAATGAATCCTCCTTTACGTTAAATTCTTGGTAACAAGTACCACCATACACCAGGTTACTTTATTTAATTACGACTTAAAATTTAAACCTTCAAATTTCATTACAAAAATTTTAATGTTTGGCTTTGCCCAGTTTTGACTAAAATACGACAAATACGATTTCATTCATAGGGTTTATTTATTTAATTATTTATTTGTACACCTTCAAAAGAGATGTACATCTCCAGTTAAAGAAGGCATACACAGTTTACTATTACAAGATACTGTAATACAAAAATAACTTGAAAGATAGAAATAAGAATACAAATTTACAACTTCATATGTTGGAGGTAAGGCATCCGGTTGTTAAAAAAATGACAAATCTTCGGAACTCCAGAAGATCTGCCATTCTGGCCCCGACTGTGACCTTACTCTTTCTGTATCAAAACTTAGATTAAGGTGAGACTAAGAAAAAGAGAGAAGAAGAAATAGAATGACAACAGCAAACAAAACTGACCATGATTTAAAAGTATCTACAAATATTGTGCTATTATATAAAACAATGATTTGCTTAAAATTAACTTTGTTATACTATATGTCATGAGCCAATAGTTTTTTTCAATAATTTTGTGTATATTGAAAATGTTAAGCTGAAATCTAGATCTCGACATTTGTTTAATAAATTATTGTACGTTAAGCAGACTCTGAGGAGTGGTGAAGATTTGTGTTTTTCTGTTCTTGGAATTACACATGATTATAAGTCTCTGGAACGAAGATTGCATTTTCTGATGTTAAAATTGATTCTACATAGGAATGTTGTGTTATCAAGAATACCATTTACAGTTTTGTATAGGAATATCTGATCAGATATATCCCGTCTGCTTTTCAGAGTAACGTAATTAAATTCACATAACAATTGTTTATAAGGTATTTTTGATCTATAAGCCGATACATGATACTTTTTATAATAAAGAAGTCGCAAAAACCTTTTCTGAATTTATTCTATTTCGCTGTGATTGGTGACCAAATGACTTATGCGTATTGCAGTTAACATCTTACCATACTATTGTATTAAAACATTTAGCATTTCTGACTATAAATCCTAGTTTTTTGTATGCATTGTTAACTATCTGCGAAGTATGCTTTTCAAATGACATATTAGAGTCAATACTTACACCAGCATCCTTAATAGAGCACACCTGTTCAAGTATTTCATTATTTATGGAATACGTATAGCGTTGAGTGAATTTAGCCCTAGAGAAAATCATGGCAAAGCATTTTGTAATATTGATATTCAGGTCATTACTTAAGCCCCATTCATGTAGTTCATTCACATCTATTTGCAGTTGTATAGCATCTTGTGGGTTTCTAATTTCATTATATAATTTTACATCATCTGCGTACATTAGACACTTTGAATATTTAATTTTGTTTGGGAGATCATATATGTACATATTGAAAAACAGAGGTCCTAGATTGGAGCCCTGGGGTACTCCTGAATGAACATTATACTTGAAAGATATTGACTGATTGTATGTAACGTACTGTTTTCTATTATTAAGATAAGATGAGAAAACCCTCAATAGTTGAGAAGATAATCCAAATGTTGATAATTTCTCTAATAGTATACAATGATTAATCTTATCAAATGCCTTAGCAAAATCCACACATATTGCATGAACATCGATATTTTCATGAAATCCATTGTAAATGTCCTGTACAAAATTAATGAGATTTGTTGTAGTTGATCTGTGTGGAAAAAATCCATGTTGATATTCAGTTATGCAACTCTTAACATGGCTGAAAACTCTATTATAAAGAATTTGTTCAAAAACTTTTGCTGGTGCACACAGAATAGCGATAGGTCTGTAGTTTTCTATTTTGTTTTATCGCCACCTTTAAAAATAGGAGATACACGTGTTACCTTCCAAAGACTTGGAAAAGTTGCAGTGCTTAGCATCAAATTGTATATCGTACATAATGGAAACATACGGATTTCTGAACATGCTTTCAAAACACAGGGTGGGATTCCATTCGGGCCACAAATTTTCTTCGGCTTTAATTTCTTAATCGCATCTTCATATTCACTATTTGAATTCTGTTAACGTCAAGAGTATAATTTACGATTAAATTTCCCGTTTCATTTTTCTTATGTGAAGTCGGAAAAGTTGCGTACACTGATTCAAAATATCGTGCAAACCCATCTGCAATATCTTTACTAGTTTGTAATACTCTATTTTCTAGTGTAAATACATGGTTACCAGAATAGTTTTTACCTCTTTTATTTTGCACAAAACTCCAACAGCATGCTGCGTTATTTTTAACACCTTCTTCTATTTCTTTCACATAAGTACTGTAAGATTTCCGTATAAGTTCTTTTAGTTGTTTCCTTAACGTGTTGTTTTCTTCTTTCAGCTGATCAAGACATGCCTCAATAGTTTCAGACTGCTTCTTCATTAAGTCAGCATTTTCATCAAGTTTCTTGTGAGCAAGGTCCAATGACTTACCCAGTTCACGTTCAGTGTCGCTGTTGTTGTTTTTAATAGTTGTAATTTCCTGTTTCAACTCTTGTAGTAGTTTGTAAACGTCACCAATAGAGGGAAGCACCTTACCTCCTGTACAACACTTACACTGCCACGAAGCATTAGATGATTTCAATTTTTCCAAATCACTTTCTTTTAATTGCGAGCATTTCAAATGGCTCCAGTTGAGACAGTCAGAACACTGTATTTTTGAGGCCAGATCTTGTCTGGACACTGGTTTCGTACACTCAATGCAAGCACTCAGACTGGTTTTGCGAATGATTTTAAGGTATCGATACTCGTATTCACTCGTGAGTTCACTCCTCTTCGCTTGATTGCTTACGTGTTACGGTTACTTACATACTGTATATAGTTTGACTACAGTTATTCCTGTATTCATATGCATATGGAAACCTTAAATACGTGCGATTTATTATATACAGAAAGGAGCTTTTACCTTCCATTTTACATATTTAACATATTTTTATCTCATAAAACATAGCTAACATTAAGAGTTTTAGTATCTTCCTCTGTTACTAAACTTTCTTCAGAAAACAACTTATCTTTTTCATTCACTCTTACATTTTGAAACCATTGTTAAACAATCGATGTTTTAAAACGTTTCTTACAAATCCTAGTTGTCAGAAAGTAAAATCTACATTTGACCCATACATGGGTGATAGCAAACTTTTACCAAGGAAGTATAAAACGCCCCCCCGCCCCCACCACCACCCCCAACACAAAATGTCTCTATAGTGAACTAAGACGATTTAAAGAAAATAATAATAATTAATTAAAATAATAGAAGTACAGAATCTAACATTGTATACTTATTAGCCTGGTAAAGGAGACACACTGGAAGGTTTTGACTGCACACAGCAAGACGTCGATCAGTAAAGATCCGAAAGACTGAAAATAAAAGGAAATACACCTTTTCTTATTGTAAGAAAAGTATAGAGTGGACAAATCATAAGCCAATTACTTTGCAAATCATTGTCAAATCGGCCGGCTGGGTCTTCTGTGTCAGTGGGAAAAGTACAAAATGTTTTCAATTACTCTAAAGCTGTATTTGAAAGTGCCTACATGGAGAGTAATTTGGACTGGATCAAATAGAAAATTAAGAATGGTGAAAAGACTTTCTGTTTTGGAGTCCATGCAAATTACAGAGAAAGCCAAGAAAAATTACCACTGTGCGGCCAGATATTGGTATAAAAGTGTTCACACATTTAAAACAGTAGTGATTGTGAAAGATGGGTTCGCATATTCTCAGTGGAGGAGAATTTGACCAAACGGAAGACATTTCTTGTACTCCTGATCAGGACCGGATTTTTGCGACTAGGCGCCCTAGGCCCATGACTATCAGCGCCTCGATCCTTCCCCCGTCACACCTCCCGTCCTTTCCCCCTTCCTATTTAGACATTACAAAGTCAGTTATGAACGAGGGTGTCAAAAGTAATGGTGTTTGGCGCTCCCCTCACATGGTCCTTAATGTTCTTTGCGGAAAATGTTTCTTGTCTCGCCTTTTGAATAGTGATTTCTAATTTTTCCTTGTAAAGTGCACCCCTGAGAAAGTTGCGCCCCTAGGCCCGGACCTAGTGGTAAATCCGGCCCTGCTCCTGATGAAGTTCGCCCTGTGACGTCTTGCGATTCTGAGATATCTGTTTCACTTTCCGTTGGTAAAAACGTCCTGTCGGATTGACGACACCAGAAAAGTTAGCTTAGTATCACGCGAAACACCAGTGATTCCGCCAGAAACCCTGTGGGTGGGGTCACCCGAAATCCTCGAGTGACCCCAACTTTAACATTTTTGCGGTCAAAGATCGATATAAACCTTAGAAAACTTTACTTACACCTTGTAATTTAGACTTTACATCCCCCCTCCAAACTGAAAATTCTGTCGAATCCTTGTGACGCACTATATATTCAAATGCGAACCTTTCGGAGGATATGTTAAATCAGAGATATAAACGGGACCTCTGGTTCAATGCACCATTTGTATTGATTCAATTACTGTTTTATGATTAAGAAGTTAATTTCAAACTATTTTGCTGAAAATGCATTGAATGAAATGAAAAAAAAAAAAAAGTGAATGAAGTGGCCACGTTCATGTTTTACAGTGGAATATTGGTACATTTTAAACATGAATCTTATTTGCAAAATATGCGTCTTATTTGTATTTAATGATGTTTACACAATCTTTTCTTTATCTTGTTAAGAGAGAAAGAAGTAGCTTCCATAGTTTTCCAAACAATATACAATTTTAACCAGCCATGTTAGAACCAACATTTATACAGTACCAAAATGGTAAAATACGGAGAATTATTAGAATACATGGTAAGTGTGAATGCTAGCAAAATATTACATTATTAGAACTATGTTACGACATTTCAATATCACATATTTAAACAATTTTAACTACATATTTTGCAGTTTTTACTTCTCAGAAGAAACAAGAAATTCACGTTTATTTTTTTTTTTTCTGGTAAAATGAATGCATTTTAACAGATGACATTGCTTCTAAGGATATGATTTCCTTGGATGTAAATCTGAGGCAGAGTGCGGGGACATAAATCAATATGCGATGCCATTCCCAAAAAGGTTGCTTATCTTGTCTATATACAGGGTAGCTGAATTACACGACTTCTCCACAAAGTTTCCTTTTCAATTGAACATCACTTTGCTTATCATTTTGATTAAACATTTCGCTCCTGGAGATAACAGGATGGAATTTTGATAACACTAAACTTGAGATTATCATTTATAATTTCAAACTGAAATTCTTTTCAGCAGAAATGATCTATCTAACCCATACGATACCTAAACCAAGAACACACAATTTAAACATTAATAAGAAATTAATGAACCAATGAGTAAGTAGAAGGCATGACAGTAAACTATCTGGATTGGGGGATGTCAACTTCTAAGGTGAACAGAGTAAAACTGGTTTGTGTCACATCATCTCGCATATCTTATTAAATGCCTGAAATAGTAAGGTTAGGTATCAGCAATGCTTGGTTTCACATAAGTGCCGTTTTTTTTCTGACCCAGTTTGTTAATTACAGATTAAGAATGGAACAACACAGTAACATGAGGATTTGTTGTAATCTCGGGAAATTCTCAACAAAACAGAATTTTGGGAAATATATTTTTTCTCAGGTTAAAACTGCCATGAAAGGAAAACCTAACTTGACGCCTTTCAGACTAGTCCGGATGTGTAGCACAGAATCTGCATAGTGTCATCAAAGATGATTATGCTAAGTTTTGATGGTTTGTATGTAAGCTGTATCAAGTTATTTGTTTCAACGAGGATTACTTTGGAGAATGAAAACAAACATTTTGTTCTATGAGTTATCTGTGGCTTGTTATAACTCCAGTCCGGAAACTTTCTTGTCACACCTTGTATATTAATTTGTGAGCTCTTGTAAGTAAGCACAAAATACAGGGTAAGTCAAAATGATGGACCCGATTTCATAAATTTATTTTGTGAAATATAATGAACATATCTGAATGTGAGCTACGCGCAAGGAAAGGCAAAAGTTCAAAGTTTAGTTGAGTTTAGTTTATGTCCCGCGTGGTTGCATTGTCTACCGCTACGCGGCGCTGGAAGCAGTTAACGAAAATGGCGCTGACTGGAGAGCAGAAATCGTTCTGTGTGCTGGATTACCATGTAAACAACTCTGTGATGAGTGTTCAACGGCATTTCCGTACCAAGTATGGCAGAGACCCACCTACTGGAAAAACCATTCGTACGTGGTATGAAAATTTCAGAGATACGGGCTGCATCTGTAAGCGAAAATCGACTGGCCGTCCTTCAGCTGAGGAAGAGACAGTGGAACGTGTTCGCGCCAGTTTTGTGCAGAGTCCACAGA
>JAGDQP010017190.1:0-28323 GCA_022664845.1 Lepisma saccharinum | reverse complement strand
TGGATAGGCCGTGCATCTCAGGAGGATCGAGTTCTCTTTCGTTGGCCACCTCGTTCCCCCGATCTGACCCCGTGTGATTTCTTTTTGTGGGGTTTCATAAAGGATCGTGTTTACGTACCACCACTTCCAACAACATTGGGTGACCTTCGCGCCCGCATCACAGCAGCCATTGCAGAGATTGACCGTGACACACTACACAAGGTTTGGCAGGAGATAGACTATCGGCTTGATGTGTGTCGTGTTACGCGAGGTTCTCACATAGAGCACTTGTAATGTGACTGAAAAAAACTTTGAGAGTTACCCTTCTTACCACATGTATTACATTCAGATATGTTCATTATATTTCACAAAATAAATTTATGAAATCGGGTACATCATTTTGACTTACCCTGTATATGGTGATAATTATTTGTTAATTTATTAGTATGTAAACTTTAACTACGTTTTCTATGCTTTAACGACGTATCGTTTGAGTTATTTTCTTTATGCATTTAAAATTAAATATATAAATTTTGCAAAAATTTTGTACGTTACAACCATCCAATTTAAACAAACACACAAGATAATAATAATAATAATAATCAACAGTCGTTTCGTCTTATTGTTGTTGTCTCGCAATTCTATTCCAATCTAGATCACATTATTAATATAAATGAAGTTTGTTTATATATATCAGATACTAACATGAAAAGAAAAATTAAATTAATAATTTGTTGTTTTAGTCAAAATGTTTTAATTAAAGTAGGAGTAGTTTGATCATGTTTTTGAAAAAAAATTGTTTGTCTTTGATAAAACTGAATAATTTCTTTAATTGTTTATGCTCCTTGTTCACTCAAAACAAGTAGATTCCTTAAAAATAGGTCAAAGTAATCAACAAAATTATCATGAAATGAAAGTATATCATGCAGAAAAAAAACAAAGAAAATATAGTCATTTGGGGCAAGACGCGGTATTTGGGAAACTGCGCTATTCGCTGTGTACGGTAAAAAAACTATGAAATTTAGCAAACGTACGAAACTGATAAAGGTCTGTGGAGGTCTGGTTAAACTTCTTCTATTACGAGGAATCATGGTCATGTGTTATTTGAGGTAGCGCCGGAGAGGTATATTGCGCTTTTTGTCCCCTTGTTCTTCAAAGTAAAATTACGCAAGTAACTTCTATGTGTAAGGTAGCATATCTTCCCCTCAATTCACTAAATATCTAACAGAACAGAAGTACAACAACACAAATCTCTGTTTTGTCTTTATTATTTTGACTTATTTGCAACTAAAAAGGTAGGTAGAGAATTATAAGCCCGTGTAAATTTCATTCCTTGTCAATGTGAACTACAATACCTGTATCCGTGGCATAAACATTATTTGAAGTAGGGTGGGGTGGGGTGGGGGGATATGGAGTTATAGTACACCCACAATTCTTGTAATTTTCATTTTTTAAATCCTATCTAGTATATTGATTTGTTGTTGCAGTAATCGTACGTTTAATTATAAAGATGTCTCACCTGTGGTAAATAACTCTATGGCTTATGGAACTCGCAGTAATAAACGTTCGCCATTGGATTCTATCCTGGGCAATATCAAGCCAGTTTTGATCACGAACACCTACTTCTCGAAGATCTCTTCTAATATTGTCCTCCCAACGACGTCTCGGTCTTCCCAATGGTCTCCTATCCGTATACAAACGAAAGCACAAGACACAGACAAGTATATATATGGTGTTAGTATCAGCAGGACAACGTGAGACAACATGTCACCCGTGATACCATTATCCTACTTGGAAGGAAGACACTAATGCATCCCCCATATTCTCCTGATATTGCACCTTCGAATTACCATTTGTACCATTCGTTAGACAGCCATTTGCAAGAATGATGGTTCCAAATCCTTCACGAGGTGATAAAATGCATTGGATTACTTCTTTGTTTCGAGTTCCGTTGAGTTCACAATGGAATTCATAACCTGCCCGAGCATTGGAAACAGGTCACTGCTGCTGATGGGAAGTATTCATCAATTTCCAGGTACGTCTTACGTCACGTATATCGCGTTTCTCTTGAAAATGATAAAATATTAGTATTCAAATCTCGTCATCAGAAATTATATTGCTTACTCCGCAGGCAATATAAATATATTAATCTATACGAGATAATCATTATGGAGTGAGGTATCTTTAGAGTAGCAGAGTTCATCTGTAATCTCTAAATCTTACGTATTTCAATCATCAAATATAGAGTTCAAAAGACATTGAAAAGTAGATTGGTAAAAAGGGAAAAAACAATACTTATTATCCACTAATTCCATGATCACATCTTACCACCAAGGGCTTCCATAGCATTTTCATCATGAAATATCAAATAGATACAATGGATGTCTTTACTCACCAATAACTTATATGATTCATGATACATATAGTTTCCTAATCTCTTGAGAACTTGTAGTAGTATGCTCTACTAAACAGTCGACAATTATTCCAAAATTCCATCACTAGAATATCTTTCATTTAATAGCATTAAATCCATTTTAACTAAAGAGAACTACAATGTAAACAGTAGCCTAACACTGGTTGACTACCAATATTAGCCCGTGGATTCTGAACTACAACTTATTAATTCGTTCAGTAATGTTTTTAATACTAAGAAGAACGTAATTGAAGTTACGCCATTAAATTACTCACAGATGCCGAGGGCAAAGTCTAAACCAAGAACGATTACACGCTTAGTACTGTTAAAGTAAACCATTATTCATTTGTGTTTACACGATGAGAAAAGGAGGGAGAAAATGCATGAAACATAGCACAGCGGTTTGTTCATCATTCAAAACATTATTTTGCTTTCTTCATTTTAAAAATTCTGCTAATTAGTAAGACGGATCTTCTGGAAATGTAACTTCCTCTATGCCTCAGGCAGATACATGATGATATGAGTTATTCTGTTTGAATTTAATATTTTCCCATATAAAGTTCACTTAAAGTTAGAAATCTCTTAGAATATCTTGTTTTCTTGGAGAAGTACATTTTACGCTCAATATTTGTACACGCCGGGACAAAAGTTCTTACCATTTGGTAAAGTTTATTTTGCGAATAAATTTGGAATACTTGGATCGATTTGAGTACAGTTTACAATAAATTAAAGAGAACGTAATTTCCTGTACAGTTAACAGACATAAATTGGTCCATAGTTATTCCAAAGTTATTCGCAAAAAAAAAAAAAAAAAGGTAAGAACTTTTGTTCCCGACTATACAGTTTTAGTTTACTTTCTATAATCACATTCCGCGCCCTTCAAATAAGCAAACGTTTGCTCTTTCTTCTGTTCTCCTCCTCGCTACCGACCATTCTGACTGACGTTTTCCAGGAACTATTCTCTCAGTTCCACCAGGTGAATACTGGGATTGTACCTTAAGTAAAGTCCTGGTCGATACCTTCCTCATCCTCTACCTAATCCATCCCGCTCTGAGCCAAAGATGACAAAGTCTTAAATAAATTCTAAATCCAACTTCTTGTGTGCTATCTTAATTCCAGCCACTATCTAAAACATTTTTACATTAGTATCCTAGGAAAGGAGATTAAAAGATTGAAGGGGGTTTGGATAGAATCCACACTGTAAAAAATTGTCAGAAGCATTTCTAAAAATAGCAACCTAGCTGCATGAGAATTCCAATTATGGTACTTCTAAACAAGGCATGTTCCAACACACTCTCCCTTCGCCTTATCCCGATCTGAACCATAGTTGCCTAAAGACCATCAATAAATTCAAATTTAAAATTCTAGCTACAGTGAAAAAAAATATGAACATAAATTGTACAGTCAGAGCCAAAGAAATAGATTAACACTCCAAGTCAGATAAACTGTACAATATGGCAATAACGTAACAATTTTAATAGATTTGAAATTAATGTTCCAGACATTGTACTGGCAACGCTGATTAGTACTTCAGTGTTGCAACATCTCTAAAAATAATTACATAGATGATTTCTATAAGTCTGTACATTGAAAGATTGATTGCAAATTATTAAAAAAAAGTGATCACATGTTGACTCACTTGGGGGAACAACAGATAAAATTTAAAAGAAGTTTGCTTTCAATTAGAGTAAGGTGGAAACAAAACCTTCCTGTTCGTATGATTTTTTTCCTCAAGAGTACAGACTGTATTAACCCTTAAACATAACCTTTCAAACATTGTCAAGTAAAAATATCCCTAAAGCTCTGTGAAACCCCAAGTATCCTTCATTCCTTTAATATTCACCTTTAACAATTGAGGCTACTATGTGCACAAAAATGGATCAACCAGCATTTCTGTGATAAAATTTGCTGGCTGCAGCCATCTGTTGTACACGCTTTCCACTACATGTATACACCTCTGGGGTCAGCCCACAGACACGTCGTTCCTTGCCTGTACGTGCCATGCTTCGAGAAATTGCCTGAATGCATTGTCTTTACACTTTTTTGTTTACTTCTGTGAAATCTAATATGTTTTTTTATATTAATAATAATAATAATATCAAGTTTAATACGTTATTTGATAATGAAAATTGGAATATAGTCAGCATATGTGGTTTTAATCTGTGTATTTCTTTCATTTCTCTCTTGGAGAGGGTTGACCTACACAATATTCCGTTGTATCTTCATGAGGGTTGGCCTGTTTTTGCGCACATAACCTCAATTGTAAAGAAATTGTTCAGTGTGCATTCTAAGAATCGTACAACTATATTCGCCATTACTTTTTGAAAATGGCTCAATTGTGGTTAGAAAAAAAAATGAATATATAGAGTCATTTTATTTGTAATGTTTACGTGCATTTAGCAAATAATTTATCTGTTACTTTAAAATGTATATTAGGAAATAAAGATCCATATTACGTTGAAGAGAAAAAGGTATTCTTTCCTCCGCTACATATTAAATATCAGCATAATGTGTGAATGTTCTTGTGGTCACTCTGGAATGTGGGTAAGTTTCTGAAACAAAATACCGTATGTTCCCAATAATACTGTTAAACGTACAATAAAGATTAATTAAATAGTTATTAATAATGTCTTTAAAGAGCTGGTAATCTTCTAAGAACGAGACTCAGGTTTTCAGTAAAGTGGATTCCAAACCACTCCGTTTAATAGACCCTGGCGGCAGTTGAACGCCCGACCACGCGCACAGAGAGCCAGCGCGCTAACCTCTCGGCCACCCAAAGATTAACGTCTGATGTCAACAAAAGAATCACCCACTCCATTGTCCCTGTAAAAGATTTGCGTTTACACTCATTTTCGTAAGCTAAACAGTATTCACTTTGAAAAATATATTCATACTCATAAACCCTGCAAAACCGCACCCCCATGCATGCTCTTGTTGTTTACTGCAAGGCGTGTCAAGTGGAACATACCGAGACATGCAACCGAGCCGCCGTAGCTCAGTGGTAGAGCGCTGGCTTAGCTTCGGGAAGTCATGGGTTCGATCCCATCGGTTTTTCCAGGGTTTTTCCTTAGTAATACCTGGCAAAAGCCGGGATGGTATCTTCAAGATAGGCCCTGGCCGACACCTTCCCGAATCTTTTCACCTCCTCTATCCTGTCCCGAGCCTTAGTTACCTAAAAGACCATAAAATAAAATTCAACATTGAAACCGAGTGATTGACCAATATTGCCAACTAAATTTACAAGAAAAGAATATTTCATTCGACAATAAATGAAAACGTTACAATAACCAATCATATTCTCTGCGGTACCAAAGAACCCAGGGATTTAACTAAGTGTTAACTATCAATAAAAACTATTATTGGACAGTACATTTATGTATAAGAGGTACGTGAGTAAACATTGGGTTGCAAATTGTTGTGGACAAACAGAACAACTGGTATCCTACGTATGTACCTGAGGCGTGGAGGAAATTGCATTTCCACAAGACCTACTTTCCTAACTAGTAGTATATATTGTTGTAAATGAAGAAAACAAATGTTCTGAATTATCATGTAGAAACCGCTGTTTCTCTAGAGCGCAATGTTGCAACATGTCATGCCATATTAAGTCCGTAAATGACAAAAGACAGCAAGAATAATAATTGCATATTTTTCTCTCCTTCTCTGCTTCTCGTCGTGGAAACACGCAAGATGACAATTGTTTGGTTTATATGAACAAAATGAAACTGGGCTTAAATTTTCTCTTTCGACATGTGCAAGTAATTTTAATGAATAGAATGTACAAAGTCTTCTAGGACATCTTTTTGCAGAATAAAAATAAAATAAAATAAAAAATATATAAATTAATTAAAATAAATAAATGTTCGTCTATTTTCGTTAAAATTGCGTGGGACTATCTTTTCTAAAGTTCTTTTCATTTCTATTGTGAACTTTGAAAAAGTGAAAAGCTGTGCAGGTGTATTGTGCGTAATGCTGTCAAATATTCTTGGAATTGTACAGTACAACACACACAGAACAAGCAGGAATTAAGTCCTATTAGTATTTCAGTTTGTCACAACAATATGTTGTTTTTAAATTGCTCAATCTGTCAAAATATAGTCAAATGCTTACAGTTTTCATAATTAATGTTTTGTCTAATGTCATGTCTGTGTTTTTAAACATAACAAAAATATTTTAAACTCAGAGCCACATAATTCTTATCCCTTTCCTCCCCACACACAAAAAATTACACGGCACACATCGGGAAACCTGGTAGGCCATTTCAAATGGTGAGACAGTATAAGTAAAATGCCTAGACGGGACTTCTGGCCACTTTGTATTTTATCAATATATATGTGGGAAGATATTTAATTTTTTTGATTAAAAGCAACTTCGGACACCGACCAGGGGAAACTCCCCCCCCCCCCCACAAGCAAACATCCAGGAAACCTATGTAGGTAATATGAACTTTATTTAACTATTTGGTTGTAAAACGGTGATTGTGTTTAATTATGAGAATAATTAATTAGATAATTCAGGAAGTTTTGTATCAGTTTGCGCAGGATTTCCTTTTAATTTAGAAACGTAATTGGTATTTAGACATTTTATACATAATTCGTTCTGGCCTTATTAAGTAATTTCTTTAATTTTTAGTAATTTGAGAATGGTTTGGTGAAAGTGTATTACAGGAAGTGTAATTAAAGTGAATTTAAGTTTAAATAATTTGTTTATAATTAACAAAATTAAAGAGAAATTTGCGATTATGGTAAATATAGGTAAGGAATGAGTTGGATGAATATTATGTTTCCCTTTTCATGTAATTTGACTATGTGCATCATATTTTTCGGTGTTTCTCGTAGCATCCATGGATTTGTTTCTTAGTTCGATAATGAGATGGAAATTGTCCTTCACTGCTCATGTTTATTGTTTAGAGTTTTAATAGTTCTTGTAATGTGATGTTATGTCACAATATCTTGTTGTTTAATTGAGTCGGAAAATTTAGTTGTGCAAATTGTTTTGTCCTTTAGCAAAACTTTATACCTTATCTTGCATTGCTTTAGATATTCGTTCATTGGTGTTATATGAATGCCCCAATACAAAGCTCTTTTTTCGTCTTTCAACCTGCACCAGTATGATTCGAAGTTTTCATATAGGTCCGTGTCAATATTTGAACATAGTAATATCTGTCCATAGATCAATTCAGTGCCTTTTTAGTTTTTACGTACAGAAGAATTGTAGAAGACTTTTTCAATAAATGCAACCGATTCTCTTGAATTTGTTACATAGTACCTGTAGATCGATTTCTTAGCTTAGTGTACGTACTTTGACATATTCAATAACCAAGCAGTAGTTATGGACTTACATAAAATTCCAGGATACAAAACGATTTTCCTATCAAGTAACTACCATCTGGTGGTAGAATAAAGAACTAATGTGACTATTCGGCAGAAAACTGATATATAGGCCTGCTAAAGTTTAGTCCTCTGTGGATGAGTGGTAACGCTCGCTGCCTTGCAATCAAGGGGTTCGTGGTTCAATTCCCGGTGAAGGATACAAATGGTTCAGAATCCTCGTTAAACTGTAAGTCCCGTCCTTAGGACGCAATCTTTACCCAATGGAAGGCAATGTCAAACTACCATCGGTTCACCTTTTGCAGGGACTTTCGGGTCAGGACGTTTCTTCGGACAGAACACCCATCCCCAGCATTACTTCAAAAATTTAACCAGTTCAAACGTGTGATGCAGTCACAAATTAAAAGAGTTTTCGTTCAAATTTTAGTCTTCGTTCACGAAAATTATGATATTTACTCGGGAGTCTTGTAAAGAAATATCTTGTAATTTATAAATTTCGAGAAACTAATGGACTATGATTCTGTTCGAAAGTTTCTTCGAACTATTTTAGAGGTCCTCTACAAATATTTTTAAATCTCTAGTGAGAGAAGAAACCCTCTGTTTCAGAAGACAAGAACTGCCTATATCCTGTCCATCAACCAAGGTCGATGTTTTCATTATCTCGAGATAATGCTATTTGCAACTCTGCTTTCTGATTTCGTACAAAATAAACATTTTTGAAAATTTTGTTTGATATATCAAGCAAAGTTTCAGATATATGAAACCAGTGCTGAAGTTGGGAAAATATTTTAGGTGGAAATTAGAAACCTAAAAAAATTATAAAAAAGCATTAAAAATATAACCAATACGAAAGATGTGATTTAAGAGCGCCATAACAATGGCTAACACATGTGTAACCAGTAGAAAATTAAATACTTAAGAATGGTCGCTATTGGTGAATTAGTAGTATTTTAAAAACAAATGAATTATACATCGTAAATGTAAATTTTCACAAGAATGCAAGGTCATGCTGCTACTAACGGTTCAGATTAAACTTATTGTCAAAATATAGTTCGAAAACTCTTTCGATATTATTGCATCTACACCTTCGTGAATTCATGCCAGTACTCTCGAGGCTACATTTTAGTTATGCCGGAACTTCGTCCCGACGTGTTCTGGCCCACCTTCAGCACTGTTGCAGTATACCTGCTGTGTCTAAAAAGTATTGGTTGAAAGCACCGAGAGATTTCAATTGGATTGTTGGAGGTTCTATTTTCCCGTTCCAGCGTGATTTTCGCACATGCGCAGAAAGAAGAAACGGCTTCTTATCGAAATTGAACATGCAATACTGATCAAGTGTTTGCTGCTGCTATTTTAATTAGGTATTTCAAAAGAAATGCGTTATTAGATGATGGCGTAAGTAACTTTGTTTATGTTTTAGAGGTTCGGGCAACGTATTTGTGACCTTCTATACTATTTTGATGAACAGATTTCTTCAGTGGCGATTTAGTTGCGTTGCTAAGATGATGAACTTCTAACTGAAGAACCTGTGTTGAAATTTCTCTTCAGGACAGCACAGTCGGACTTCGTTGCTAGGACCTTTATTTGGAAAGTAAATGGCAACCTTTCACAAAATGTGTTTTGAGTTTATTGTTTGTAGAAGTGATAAATACACACTGATATGTAGAAGCATTAATAAGTGACCATCTAGGTACGAATAAAAATGAAATTTCATGGAATACATTCATTTAGGTGCATATCTTTCATTGATTTTCATTACTGAAAAAAAAGAAATCTCATTCTCGAAATTCTGCAGAATACCTTCCAGTCAATTTGATTTTCTGATTTACTGCTTTCTCTCTTCTCGACCCATCAGACACTGTAAAATAAAGTAAAACGTACTGCATTTGCACTCCATAAAAATCTCCATCAATAATCTGCAACGTTGACTGCAGTAGTGTGTGCTGCAAACCCAGTTGCACTTGAGAAGTCTGCGGGTCATGTCACATGAGTATAATTTACGTATAATTCAGTTAGTTATTCATGTCACATAAGTATAATTTTCAGCCATTAAAGCAATATTTTAGTACAGCTTAGTTTTCAAGAGGTTTTATTGTAATATTCTTTATAAACTAAGTAAGTCCAGAAAAAGAGCGCTTGACTTTTAAAGACTTACTTGATAATGGATTGTTTTAAAATTGAAATGTTATTAAAAGTTCTAAACAAGCAGGTAAGCTTCTAAAGACAGAACCTACCGTTTTTAATAAAATTAACTACAAATCACTTCGTACCATGGATTCCTTAGCGACTTGAACCCGTGAACACGCGCACAAAGAAAAAAAAAGCGTGCTAACCTATTGACCAACCGTGGGTCGATTAGTTAAAAATCCTTTTCAATTATGTCTTGACCTGATTATTCTATAAAGATGTTTTCCTGGTATGTTTCGTGATTAAAACGAATAAGGTTGAGCTTATCTTGTGTGGTGAACAGACGGTTTAAAAATCGAACATTTTTTTCGTAATTTTCGAAGCATACAACTCATGATTTCAAAGAAGCAGTTGAAATAAAAGGCGCCTTTGAATGGTCCTAAAAGTAACAAAATAATAATGTTATGTGTACTCTACTATAAATATGTACACTCTTAAAAGAAAGTGGTTTTAAAAATCTAATTCAGAAAGCAGTACAATGTGACAAACACGAAACATGGATGAACCCTGCTTCCGTGGTCCAGGCGGTAAAGTCGCTCATTTTGAATCAGCAATTGATACATACGAGTTCGAACCCAGCGACTGACTATCTTGACTATGGTTTTCCAGAATTCCCTCAGTTTCACCAGGCGAATATAGTGATGGTACCATAAGTAAGATCCTGACCACTACCTTTCCATCCTCTCCCCTACCCCATTCCGGCCTAAGCCAGAGACGTATAAAGACCATAAAATAAATTGAAAATTCAAACAAAGCCAGAAAGACCAACAAGTGAATGCCGTGAAATGTTCGCTTCTAAGCTATAGGAAAAGATGGCTAAACTCTTACTACAAGACTTAACTTCCTTGGACCTCCTAAATTTCCACATCGGCTGTTTTCTGTGATGTACTAACTTCCATGAAAGCAGCTCAAATAGTTTATAGGGTAGAATTAGAGCGTGCCGGATCAGCCCAGTGTGACTCCTCTTCCCCATGTTGTAGAAACTTAGAAGGGAAACATTATCAGTGATGTCCACCAAATACGTGACAAATGCATTTGTACCCTACAACCTTCGCTACGACTGACTGACACATAATCTGGCCAGCGCGGAGCCCTAGCCTTTCCAGAACCAACACTAGGGCTTAAATGTCCTCAATATTCATGTTTTAAAGGATGGACAATAATAAAATTTTGCAAAGCGGCTCCGATAATGCTTAAGAATTTTTATCGAACGAAATAACTTACAATGTCAATGTGAGTGTTTCAAATAAGAACTTCGAAAATCTATGCTGTGACGTCAAACTTTTAAGAGTTCTAAAAATTTCTCACCTAAATGAAGCCGTTTTAAATTCTGTTGAAGTTAATTTGTTGGATGTTAAAAGAGTATTAACGGGGTCACTTCTCAATATTGTTCTTGATTTTTCCCGGCACTTTTTAAGATCTAACAAATGTGGAAGTTTAACTTGGAAACCCTGTTAAAAACAAATAGTCATACCAAGTGACCGCAACTCAGTTTGTACGCGTTAGCTTTGCATTTAATAGGTCCTGGGTTCTATGTCAGCAGTAGACTCTTCTGGCTGAGTTTATCCAGGATCTTTCCTCAGTCACACAAGGAAAATGTCTGGGTGGTACCTTCAACTTATATCCTGACCTACTCCTTTCCCCTACTATATTCCGACCTGAGTTATATACGCCTAAAAGCTAAAAAATAAATTTGGAGATACAAATGGTCAAGCATTCGTTTGCGACTTCTGTAAGCTTTACAAATGTGAAATCAATTAGTTGTTAACTGAATGACAAATGACAGTGTTTTGTAGTGCGTACAGAAAAGCAAAGGACCGTTAAAACAGTTGAAACTGCAAGTCTGACATTCTTGTAACTTCTGGAACTGAAAGTGAAAAATATAATGGCAATCCGCGTGTTTTCTTTGTTTGCTTGGATTGTTTGGTCCTAAACGATTCTTGTAAGGAGGGGACTTACAACTTTTGTTAATGTAAGTAGCCTTCGAAACATTCGGTTCAATAAAGTCCTACTAGGTTTGAACTCGAGATCACGCGCACAGAAGCAAGCTTGTTCAGATGCTCAGATAAATGGCGCCCGTAACAAGGACCAACTGTGATATCTGTAATCATAGATTACATTGCGATTCTTAACGGAATCTACACCTGTAATACAACTCATAGTTACCAAAGCGAAAATAGCCAAGCAAATCAAGACCGCTGATACCCAGTCTCCAATCATTTTCCCTGTCTGTTTCATGGAAGCGCCTATAGCCTACAAAGAGAGATTAATAACCACAGACTAATACTGTAAACTTATAGCGGTCTCTACGTTAACATACTGAAGTGAATATAGAATGTCCAGAAAGAATTCTTTAAATGGAGAAAGCTAATATTTTTTTTTTAAAATCTATCAGTTTTAGAGGCACCCGATTATAAGGATGTACAGTTGCTAATTGTTTTACTTGAAAAAAAAAAACGAAAGAAGAAAATATGTAATATATATGTTCTTGCCTCTGACATATATATGAGATAAATAATACACATTGCACATGATATAATTTTTTATTCTTTTTTGAAAAAAAAATATTTTTCCTTCTGTGTCTTAGGCAGCTGTTGATATATCGAGGAATAATTGAACTTACTTCCGTAACCTGCTGATGTCACTTACACATAAATTTCCATTATAATATTTCTTTACTTTTATTCCAGATGTGAGATTCATTAGTAGAGTAATTAAAGTACATTTCAATTCATAGAAAAATAGCCGCTAGAAAAATTTTACAAGCTCAGAAACAAAACTGCACAATGCAAATGAAACCAACAAACACTTTATGCACATTGAAATCATTTCGCATATTGTTTTTCATATCTATTGGTTCAGAGTTGCCAGCTTATATATATTTTTTGGAACCTAGAATTTTTTTCCATCGACCATATTTTGTTGATCTGAATAAACATCCTTAAATGTCTTACTTATTAGATTAAAACTATATATTAAGTTTAAGCTCTTTAAATACTGTAAAGTATGATATAATTATTTTTTCACTTATGCTTAAGGAGTGTAATCAACATGTGCAAGATGTCTCTCTGGAAATGAACATTTTTTTCACTCTTCTAGTTTCATTAAAATTACTCATTAAACACATCTTGTATTGTATTTTGAACACAGTGTTACTTCCGGCATGCTCAGTTTTGTGCCCGAGTTTTTTCAATGTATATAGTGAGACAAGTGACGGTCTTCGTAACTTAACCAAATAAAAGCAGAAGACACACCAAGACGACCAGGGTTTGAATCCTGCTACATCCAGCTTTTCTTAACTTATTTCTTTGACTGGTAAAACCGCTTATTATTACACTTTAACAGCGTGGAAAAGTGTACGAATAGTGTTCAAATACAGATTGAAAGTGAAAACGTATACAAAATCTAATAAAGATTCACTTATTTAAGATCCGTAACTAATAATTTTTAAAATAAAAAGGAAATTAACTGTTTTCTATTTGCAAGGAAGATTGATAAAGAGAGCATCTAAAACTTTTTCGAAAATCAGGGAGTCTGCCAGTATTTCTAGTTTGAGTGAAAACGAAGGGAATTACCTGGGTTTTAGTAGAGTATGCAGGGTTTCAATTATTTTTTTTTACCTTAAAAATGTTTAAGTTTCGGTGAAGTGTTCGAGATTTTTTTTCCGGGGGTGACATTCCATTTCGGCTGTCTGTCAGAAACAGACCTGGAAAAAGCCAGGTAACCTAGCTGCATGGCAATTTTCAGTAACTTAACTCATAAAAAAAAGACACCATTGAGTTTTTACCGATATTGGGAGTCAAAAAAAAAAGAGAGAAAAAAAATGTAAAGCTCGAACACAGGTCGTTGAATTTGTAGTGTAGCGTCTTTGCAACTGGACTAAGCTGCCTGTCATAAATAATCACCCGAACGAAACAATATAGGGGGTCTACAAACGCGTTGTCCCAACTCCGAAGATAAACAAAGTTACTCCCAAGAGCGCCAAATTGTAATCACTTTTAAATTTGTCAGTTCTTGAAACTTTCTTAGGATTACTGTCGATAACTGCAAATACTAGCATTTCTCAGAAACATTACGACATATATCAAGAAGCCTCAACATTCTTAATCATTTTCGTTACCAGAGCTTTCTATTCTACGTACCGTCGAAATATAAGACTCGTAGAACTGACGATAAATCCTGGATATAACCTCAGACTGGTTGGGATCATTTTTTTCTACTGTATTCTCCATTACATTACTGGGTGAGCTTATTTTTATCTTCAGTTACAAAGTCTGATAGTTGAATAACGAGGAAGCAGGTATTGGACATTGTTCTTACTCAAGTTACCATCCCGTCTTTACCTCACGTGACTAGGGAAACAAGACCTAGGGGTGGCCGAGAGATTAGCGTGCTCGCTTTCTGTGTGCGTGGTCACGAGTTCAATTCTCGCCGGGGTCCATTGAACGCAGCGGTTCGGAGTCCACTTTACAATAAACTGTAGGTCCTGTCCTTACAAACTCACCAGCTCATTTAGGACGTTAATAACAAATCAATCAATCAGGAAAAACAATCAAGACATTAGTGGTATGAATCTGCTCAAGTTCGTTTATGCTAGTTTTCTGTCATGTACTTTTTTTTTTACTAGAACACGGTATATACGAAATAATTTTGTAGATAGAAATATCACTGTAAATATAAATGTACATATATTTAGCATATTTCACACAACTAAGAATTGAATGTCTCCACATTTATACTTTTGCATTGGGTATTAGCTTGCGTCTAGAAAATTGTACTTAAATTGTTAAAAATTTCATTTCAATATTGATTTCCAGTGTTTCAAGAAAAAATTGAAAGATCTATGCCAGAATAATCCCCTCATCTAATCTGGAAGTAAGTTGACCACTTTAGCTAGCATTAGCAGGTCCAGTGTCTATTTTTTCAATTGAGAATGAAAGTCTTTTTCTTGAAATTTGAAAAGCAAAAGAGTGTTTTTGAGAGACTTACAAGGAAAAGAAGAGAAAAGAAACAACAATACAGACAGAGGGAAAGAGAAAGAAAGGAAAAGTAGTAGTATAAGTCGTAGCAGGTGTGCATCTAAGATTTTTGAGAGGGGGAGGGGTGGAAGGTCCGAAAAATGCACCAGGGAACTTGTTGTTGTCGATATTTCGCTGCTAAATGATTTTTTTTTTTTGGTATATAATTAATTACATTTCCAACCTTATTGATAAATTTTATCATGCAATATGAATCCGGTATCCCCAAAAGTTGATATTTCTTGACAAATTAAATTTGTCTCCAAAGAAATCAAACACTCTGACTGAAAATTTCATCCCTAATGTTCATTAGTAACACGAAACGAAGAACAGTATGGTGCCTTTAAAGTGTCTACAACCATTTTAGTCTTACATTCCGTATCCTTCAAATAGTTAATATTCAATATAGTACTCTGAAAGTGATGCATAAAAATATGTAAATGTTCAAACACATAGGTTATAAACTTGTGGGACCAAAACAGCCGCCTCAGCATAGTGTCAATGGTCTTTGCGGATCGAGAATGGACATGGGAGCTACAAGTCCTGTTCATATTGGACGTACTGACCAGGGATTCCGCCAGGATTTTCAGTTTGGGGGCGGTTAAAGTCAAATTTGGTAGGGTGTAAGTGGAGTTTTGTACGGTTTCTCTCGTTTTTTGACTGTAAAAACTAAATTTGGGGATTGCTATCAAGAATTTAGGGGTGAAACCTCCCACAGGGGGGAGGGCTGGCCCTACAGACTAAGAATTTCCCTGTTTTCCTTCAGTCTCACAAGACTAATGTCGTTATTTATCTTGAAATAAGAATATGGCCAGTATATCCCTTTCTTCTTTAACGAACGGAATGTTAATAACGGCCTTTCGCCTCAAAAGTTGTAAAGAGTGATGACTCCAGGGGGTAGTCTGGGAGTAAAATCTCTCCAGATATTTAATTAGTCCCTTCTAGAATTTAAATTTAAATTTTTATGGCCTTTAGGCATCTAAGGCTCAGGCTGACCACCCCTCCTATAGAAAAATACATAAATAATATTTTCCTTCAGAATGAGCATAAATTCTCTCATCCCTGGAGAAAATGTTTGAATTTAATACTGGCTGTAAAACGCACAAATTGTAAAATTTTTGAAAGGAAATGAAAACTTGCAGAGCGTTGGCTCAGAAGGTCTTGGGATCGATCTCAGCAGCTACCTATTCTGACAGAGTTGTCCATGGTTTTACTCAGTCACGTCAGGAAAATACCGTGATAGTACCTAGTAACTAGATCCTGACGTACTACCTTCCAGTATCCTCTTATCTCCACCCTATCTTGGCTTGAACCTGTGATTACTAAAAAAAAAGGTCATAAATAAATTCGTATTCGAGAAAAGGAAAAATTTTCAATTTTTTTTTTCTGTGAACGCTAATTAGGAGCTCTTAAAAAATTGTTGATAGTACTAGTTCAGACGAAATATGTTCGCACCGCGCTCGAGTGGGATGATGGGGGAGGGAGGCTCTACCCAGAGAGAGGTTATGATCAACTAACGGTCTATGATGGACAAGGTGAATCGATGGTTTTTTTTTCCTCTTCCATCGGATGAAGGTGAAATTCTCAAGGACTGCAGTTTAAAATGAGCTAAAAGAAAACACTTATGTCCCTGCCGGATATCGAATCAAGGACCCCTTGATTACAAGCCAGCGAGCGTTACCTCTCACCCATCGGGAGTAGCACTCGAGTATATCATGGCTGAAGTGCCGAACTTGGTTATCCTCAATCCCAGCCCTTACCATTGTTTCGCAGTCACATGAAACCAATGTCGGGATACTATCTTCTAATCCGATTGTAGATGCTCCCAGTCTTTGCTACTGGCCACGTATTGAGTATAGAATGTGTTGTGTAACGTAATAAGATAAAGATAAACTGAATTTTATGGGCGGTAAAGCGACTTCAATTAACTCTACGCCCTTTCTTTTCTTTTTTAGCGCTTCCTTGTTGAAACGCCTTTTATTAACGGTTAGTCCGTTTATTCGATTCCGTGTAACAAAGGCAACTGGATTATATCGGCCAAGTCTACACTTCTAAGGTCTGCTCCAGGATAGAAATCAAATGGTACACTCAGAATCATAAAAATGTCCGTTGCGAACAATTTCAAAGTCCCACAAATTGCACAATACATCAAAAACGGAGTCGATATTCGATGGAGATTTGATATTTGAGGCTGCATTTGTTGTGAATTTGAATTCATTTATGGCCTTTGGGCAACTTTAGCTCTGGCCGTGATAAAATAGGGAACAGAATGTTGGAAGAAAGTCGGCAAGGGCCTAGTTTTGAAAGAGCCATCACAGCATTTGCTTGGTATGATAGATAAAGAATCTGGATAAACTTCAAACAGGATGAGCGACCGCTGGAATTGTTCCCAGGATCTTCGGATTCCAGAACCAATGCTCTATCAGCTGAGCTACGGCTTTTGTTGAGCTAGCAACCAACATGTAGCTCGCTGTTCTCAAATTGTGCAAATTTTGGATTTAGAAAAAAAAAAATATCCATCGGTGATTTTTGTTGAATCAGAGCGTACAATCCAACATTTTGTATTTTACGTTTCCTAACTTGAAAGGAACCGCCCAAAATTTATTTGAAAATTCAAAACTTATTTTTGTTTTCGCTTTCTTTGAGGTAAATACTGTGCTTGAGGGACGCAAAACTAACGGTAAAAGTTTGAAATCAAACGCTGTAAACAAATAGAATTTAAAAACAAAGTAAATCGCCTCTGAAGGAATTTTTTAAAAAAATCGGGAACTCTCTGAAAAGACAAAACCGGCAGAAAATATTCTGCTTGAAGACAAAATAAACATCATAAAATATTCTTCTGCATCGTAACACGTATAAAAACTTTTAAAAAAGAAATCCACTTTTTTTTCCATGCGCGTTATGACCTACCTGTTTCTCTAGAAGACGACGAAGGCTGTGTATTTAGTTTTTATAGAGTGACGGACGACTGACTACCTGTTGCCTGGAACCTCTTTTCGCTCCTGTTGCTTGCTAGCCTCGGTGGAAGGGAAAATGTTACAGCTGCTGCTTTAGTAAACGCGGACGTGGTAGAAAGTCGACTGAGAATATTCGGATCTGTTCAGCAGGTTTTTGTATAGAACTCAAGCAAGCAACCTCTTCGGTACTCTCTCGGATAGTTTAGGTTTGCTGAAGCTTTCAATGACGCACGGTCCACCCACTTTGAATTGCCGTGATACGCCCTCTGGTGCGCAAGTCACGCCACGCCTCTATTTCCAGCTCGGAACTTTTGCAAAAGTTTTCTTCTTCTAGAAAACCACATTCTGCGCTGACCTTTTCTCTCTTCATGAAGAGGTATGCTCCTGTCTCCTATTTCACTCCTTCTTTCCTCCCAGTTTCAATTTCTCGTCCTCATGCAATTGCTACCAGTAAACTTATCTCTATATACTCTCATTGGATCTGTATGTGTGCATCTATCATCCGAAGTACAACTAAGGTTTGAAAGATTTCCAAAAGCAGTTGTTGGTGAGCACATGCAAGCTGCAGCTGACCTACATGAGGGTTATGCAGATATTCATTTTCAGTGTAGGCGTCGAGCAAGGGAATTTCACCGTTCCTGTAATTTCCTTCATCTCGTACCTCCAAATCTTTTTCCCTGCTTTAAACTCAGCTTGCGTGTTCTAATGGTAATAAAATCAGCTGTGAGCAGACAATGCGGGTTCGACTCCTGTTCATGACGGCAATCCTGTCTGCATTTCTCGGAATTTTATATGAATCTGTGATGGAAAAGAAATCTATGAAAATAAATTGATCGCTTGCTATGACAAGTGGTTATCGCACCAGTTCAGTTCCTTACAATTAATAGAAATTTTAGAGTTCATAGATTCAAAGATTTGAATTGAAACGTTTAAGTTCCGAAAAAAAAAGAAGAAATTTAACCATGTTCCAGCAAAAAAGGAACTTATAACGCTGCAGATCCTTAAAATAGGAAATGTATCCACGTGCGAGCAAAACAGCTTTTATGTTAATGACTTAATGACTAAGAGTAGTGAATCACGTGTCAAAATATTATTATTTGCTCGGTTGTAAAAATATTTTAACTCAAGCATTCTCCAAAATGATATATATATAGTCGCGAATAGTAAGCATTTAAAGATCACAGATAAAGGAACTATTTTGGTTTTATCAGTTCCTCCTTAAAAGGAACTTGAATCCGTTCATGTTCCATGTTATTCCAAAAGAACTAGTTCCAACGAAACGTTCCGCAGAAAAGAACTCGTACTATTGAGCTCGTTTCTCGCAAGTCTGCTTTGAAGCTAAAATAGTTTTGAAACTCTCAAATCTGAGCACCAAAATAGTAGTATTTTTAAATAAAAAAAATTCCAATGCTTTGGGTTAAAATGATTGTAAATATTGAGAGATTGATTTGACACTTCGTGAACGTTTAGTAGCTTATGGGCAGCCCCTGTTGACAAATTTTGGTACCGGTGGCGCAAAAATTGCCTTGGACTGTAACATAGGCATAGGCCAAGCAACAGAGAGCTTAAAATGGACGTACCTTATAAAAAAATACAGCTGGTTCGAAAATTGGCAGTTTGATATAAAGTTTCATGTCTAGAATAACATACTGAATTTACGACTTTGACGCGCTGCCGCTGGCTGCGCCATATTGAAAAAAACTGGCGATCGACATACTTTTTTTTATTTTTTAAAAATAATTTCTCCTTTTCCGTATTCCACACCACCATGAGGTAGAGTATTCGGCATTTTTGTTGTTGTCATTATTCATTTTATTGGTCCAGAAGGAGAAGGCCTGTTGAGGACGTTTACTTCAGTAGGAACTGGCTGAGTATCGTTTTCCCATTCACAATCCTCTTCCTTTTTCAAGGATAAATATCAATCAAAATATGTCACCTAGACATACTAGGGACACCTTATTATAGAAACGAGCCGAATACTTTATTTCATGATGGTGTCCAAAAGAATATATACAAATCTAGTAGATAATTGGATTATATATAATCTTTGTGATAACGATTATTTTCAAGACATACTGAAGTGGAGATATTGTAAACAAAAAATAAATATTTCGGGTGCTTTGTTTTTCAATATGGAGGAGCGAGCTGCAAATTTAGGTCGCAAATTTAGTAGAAATTCTGTACATGAAACTGTGTCAAACTGCCATTTTTCAAAACTTCTGTACTTGTTAGGGTAAAACTTTATATTCCTTTGGCTAACAGAAGATTGCGAAAAATCCTATCCAATTGCAGCTTATCTTAAATTCAAAAGATAAAATTTTACGGTACTAGTATTAAAAGTAGAAAAAAATCATACTCTTTTATCGACAGACAGCACAATAATATTACAGCAATTTCAGTATTGAGACACTAGACAAAACAGATAAGCAAATACTTTAGCAAGAAAAAATTTATAAATATTTATAGAGTAAGTGGCAAATAATCAACACAAAATTACTTAAAATAAACATACTTCGAATTCAATTACATATCCTTTAATGTATAAACTGCTTGGTCCACCTAGTGTCATCTTAATAAGTGAAATGTATTTGTAATTAAAATTATATAAGTTAAATTAGAATAAGAACGGAGTACATTGATTGTGAATAGTTGTGATCAGGGGTTGTTCCAGTCACCTAATGGGGGGTGTCACTCCTCAAATTCTTGAGCACACATCGCAACTCTAAATTTTTTTACGATTAAAAAAGCGATAGAAATTCTGCAGTTACACCCACAAACTGAGAATCCTAACAGATTCCAAGGCCCGTAATGAAGTTATATAGAAGATAAAAAAACCCTCAAAACAGTTTAATTTAAAATATTTACTAATCAGCTTCTTATAATATGCGTCTCTTCCTATAGCTTTATATTTAAATTGGCAACGAAACAAATTTTTACAACTATGCAAATCCATGGTTTGGAAATATGCATAATATAAATGCGCTACGGTTTGATGATTAATGATACACACAGTACACTACCTGTGGAAAACGAGAAAGGAAATATTAGGGCAGCAGCCTTGAGTGAAGATGCCATCCCGGAATTTGCTTAGTCTGTGTAAGTGAAACGTGGGATGGTTACCAATCCCTGGGATCTATTGATTATAAGGTAACAACGCCTCTTCTGATCTTCCTCACAAAATTGTGTGTTTCAGTACTTTTAAAATTGAGCATCTTATATTATGTTGGGGTGACACACGACAGTGACTGAGCTAATCGGTATCAGGGTTTTGAATATTTTACTACTCCGTTCATGTTCAACTTGTTGCTTTGTAATTGATTTGTTGTAGACTATATTTTACGATTGACAATTTTTAGAAACAGATGACAGAAATGAATCGGTTACATTAAGAATTAAAATTAAAACTGTTTTGTGATTAAAATTAATGGTCAAAGCCAATAAACTATAATTACAAAGTTATGTTATAAGCCCAAAACATATTCTGTAATTATCAGTTTTTGACCTTTAGTTTAACCGCAAAAGAATATTTTCTTAGTTTTCCAAAACTAACGCCAGGTGGCATATTATCCTTCCTAATCTCACTGATTCAAATATAAACTTCCATTTCTTTATTTATTTATTGAGCTGCCAAACAATGGCAAAGGCTCCGACGATCTACAGCAGTGGCTTTCAACATTTGCCCCCCCCCCCCCCGAGAATTCGCGAAACTGTATACATTAAAACCTCGTTTATCCGGAACTCCGCTTTATCCAGAACGATTTTCACAATACATAAAGTAATTTTTCGTTAGTTTTAAAATACCTGTATATATGAGCCTGACATAATCAATTCTACGCAGCGTAACTGCGCAATGCTGTATTACTGTATTTGGCTTCAATTTATTAAGATAAGTGTTGTCTTCTGTAAAATAAACCATTTTATTATTGTATTTCCGTATATCAAGGTGTTTTTAACATGAAAAAGTCGTAAGTAATTTTATTCGGAATTTCGTTTCTGCGGAACGGGTCTAGTCCCATCAAGTCCGGATAAACGAGATTTTACTGTATATTTTTTTAACCCTCTCTTGCATAGTAAACAAATACAAGAATTTATTTGTACGTTCGAACCAAAGTATATTTATTTACAATAGTTTTGTACGTTCGAACCAAAGTATATTTATTTACAATAGTTTTTAATTTACTGCACTAATTGATTTAATACACCTGTTGGTACCCACCTGTTTATTTTTAGTGGGGTCAAGTGTTTTATTCACTTAAATAAATATTATTGCGTTCCTGATGAAAGTTCAAGATTACTGCACCTATGTACTTGTTTATTTCTGGTTAAATGCATATTCACTGTATTCAGTTTTTTAAAAAAAATGGTCATAATAAACTTATTTGCTAGACAACGTTTCAAGCATCATCTGGTATGAATTTGAATTTATTTTAAGGTCTTTTAGATATCTCAGGCTCAAGCCGGGATAGTTTGGGGCATGATGTTGGAAGGGTTGACGCACAGTACGGCCGATTCCAAAAAAAAGCTGGCCAAAATTTAAAAAAAAGTAACTAGGTAGGGATTTTTTCATGTTGGGTTGGTTACAGTACATCTGTACTGGTCAGAAATTACTTATGCAAGTGTTTATTTCCTTTTACATGTCCCAGAATAGGAGTCGCAAAGCTACCTTTGTTCGATTGACATCGATTGTGTTACTGAGGCAGCAAACGACGCACGTGTTGAAAGTTGTATAAAAACTTTAGATTGAAGCAAATCACAATCAAATAAAATGGAATCAATGTCTGAAATTCCATAGAATATATTAAGACAGTTATGAAATAATAATTTATCAATATAAATTATTAATGAAACTATAATTGTTATTGACTTTTACGTATTAATTGAAAGCGTTAAAATACGATATGTTATTATGAGAGAGTTATGTTGCTCCTCTGTCAGACTTATTCTAAGTTCTAGTCAAATGCATTTTGTTCAATATAAAAAAAGCTGCCCGAAGTTGCACCTGTTTGATATTCAATCGTTTCAAAATGGCGGACCCCAAAATCCATTTTCCACACCGTTTGAGCTAGAGCTATGAAATTTGGCACAAAGATGTATCATCACGAGTAGTTTAGTAAAATATTACAACATTTTGAAGAAGTCACCATCTTGGATCCAAAATGGCCGCCAAACCTGTTGTTGTATAGAATGCAGAGCCTAAACCGCTGTAGCTAAAAACACCAAATTAGATTTGGACGTACATGATCACTAGTAGGTTAAGAAAATATTACAAAATGTTTCGAAAGACGCCATCTTAGATCCAAAGTGGCGGATTCAAAAATTTTAATTTTCCACACCGTTTAAGCTAGAGAAACGAAATTTGTCATAAAGGTGTATCATCACGAACAGTTTAGGTAAATATTACAATATGTTGAAAACGTTGCCTTCTTGGATTCAAAATGCCGCCCAAAATCCAATCACGAATAATGTATTAAAAAACATCATCATCATCATTGTTTTCTATATTTCATATAGGCTATCAGCACTAACTGGATACCAAATATTATATAACCTGATGTAATACCTTTATTATAAGTTAACATACACATATTTAAATCAGGATGGCAACACTGCTATATAAGTGGCATACATGTTTAACATAAAAAAAAACGCAATTCCAATAATTTTAATTGGAACTTCTCTTCTTTTGAATTTAAATTTATTTATGACTTTTAGCCACCAATGACTCAGGTCAGGATACGATAGAGGAAAGAAAAACCGAGGAAAAATCCTCGAAAAACCTGAGTCAGGCCGCTGGTATCGAACCAAGGACCTTTCCAATGCGAAGCAAACGTTCTTACAACTGAACTACAGCCACTTGGTGAACATTTCATCTTGTTTTGAGTCGAGGAATTCGACTGCCCAATAGGGGCCCATATTTAGTGAACACCCTATACATAAAACTTGCAACAAACTGATATCGTAATTCAATGATATAATGGTGAAGACTACACGCTAGGGATTTACATTGGAAAATTAGGTCAGACACCAGTCATCAAAACAGGTTTTCTCTTAGTAACTCCAAGCGAATGCTAAGACTGTGTCTCGAATCAATTACTGGTCGTTCTCTTCCCCATTCCTACTGATCGCCGAGGTACGTCATCCCATCATCTAAAGACAGTCTTACATCATAGATAATTAATCAGCTTGTAGGATAAACTTAAACACATCAAGCGATCCAGTCTATGGCCTTAGAAGAAAAACAGCAGTCCCTGTGGTTCAGTAGAAAAGATCAGAGCTTCGAAAATTAACTGGAGAGGCAAGTAGATTCGAATCCCGCTACTAGCCATCCTGAGTCATATTTTCCAAGCTTTTCCCTTTAGTTTCACCAGATAAATGCTTCGATGGTATCGAAAGCCCTTACCGCTATTTCCCCAATCCTTGTATTTGGAAAAGTACTCGCCGAAATATGTCATCACTCAAATGTGAGACGGTCATAGATCATAATTGATTGACTAGTCCATAGAAAATAAAGTGCTTAGAAGAAAAATAGCATTCAGTTGCGATAACAAGAGAATTGTTTTTGGTTATAATAGAATATAATGCGCTGTTCGTTTAAAATTAAAGTCTATTCAATAGACATTTCAACGATGTTATTTTATTTTGTTTTGTTGTTTCAATGCAATAAAATGGAGACGATAACAAGCATTGGAATAATCATTACTCGGAAATTCAGATAGATGTGATAAGATCGTTTGTATCTGCCAGACGGAACCGTAAACGCTGTATAACTGCCGCATTTATGGGCAGTAGTGCACTAAAGATGCGCGAGATAACCCATCATTTCCCACCATTCAGTCCCCTTTGTGATGAAGTTTACGTTAGCTGAAGCTCTTTAAAAAAGTTTCTCTCTATATTAAAGGCTTATTGGAAAGTTGAAATATTTATGTACTTGTTCCAAAATTATCTGAAAATTTACAATGATAGAAATTTGTTATTTTGCAGTTAATTATGAAAAGGAAATGCGCGTGTAAAAGCGTGGGATGCCATTTTGTTTTTTTAAGCACGATTTTGAACATACAAGCAGAGATAAAGTGCAACTATACTGCTTGGGAGTCATTTTTATTTACATCAAATATTACAAGAAAAACTCTGAAAAAAAGTAGAACGAGTTAAAATTTTACGAAATCAAATTGGTTCCTAATGTGGAATATCTGTGTAAATGTATACCCTTTATATATAAAAGAAATTAATTATAAACAACAATGATACCGTTTGATAACAAATTACTTACAAAAATCGCATACTTTTTCATTTGTTCCAGCACAATCACAATGATAACATGCATTGCAACTTACACATTGGACCCATTTTCACATCTCATATCATTCATTCAACATTATCATCGTCTGTGTTGAAGCGTTTTCGTTAGTACACTGTAATGTATAAATCTCTCTTGACACAAGATGGCGGATTCTGTACTAACTTTTATATATCCAGTTGTAATATGGTGTGGGATTTCTGGTTGTTGATTCTTATAGTGAGAAGTTACGGTTCATGTTCATATCTTGGTGTAAGATGACTTATGTTTCTAAAACTTGATTGGTTGTGAAAGCCCATTTTGATTGGTTAACGAAAATGAGACGAAAAAAAGGAGTGGTTTATTGTGATTTGATACTTGAGGCCTCAGTGCGTGAAAAATTGTTGAATCAGGGAGACCTCCATGTCAGTTTATGTAATAATTGTACAGCAATTTACGTAAAATTGTTAGAAGAGGTGTTCTAAAAATGAAGTCATATAGAATGAACTATCCGAGAAAATTATTAGTTGACAAAATAACAGTTAAAAATTACATCTTTAAGGGAAGACCTGCTTATGCAAGAATATATTTGGGCGTCCGATGGTTGGTTCTGAGGTTTTGAACAAGGAGCTTCATATTAGCAGGCAAGCGCGCTCGTGCTGAGCTACCACGCTAGTTTGTCCTTTTAATTGGGCTCTATTATTTCTGCTATTTAATGTTGCTAAGGAACTTTAGCAATTATACTAAACTAACAATACTAGGAAATCTAACATAACCATGTTAGCATAAGATAGCTATAAATAAAGACATGGCTTTACATTCTTATGCTTTATTATTGTTTATAAAGAAAGTGCAAAATTTCCATACCAATTAATAAGTTTGCTGTAATGTGAGACAACCTCTCGGTTATATGATTTTATATTGAACTTGATATAGCAATCGATCTTTCCAGAATTGTCCGAATATGCGATATCTGGATGCTGTGTATGGACACTACATGATGCGGGCAAATCTCTGGATTAATAAGTAGAGGTGCGCAATCAAAGGTGGCAGTGGGTAATTCTTCAAAAAACACATTTGGATGTTTAGATGTTAAAACTACAGAATCAAACTTAAAGGCAATGAATAGATTTGGATTTCAGATGCGAATCACTGAATACACAGAATGGTACATTTACGCGATCATCATGATAATAATTTTATGTTTGGTAATTAGATCTAGTTCCTATATCACAAATAAATTTAACAGAAAGATTAAAAGATGGATTTTAAATCTAAAATTGTTTACAAGGAGATATATTCTTGTTGACGTCAGGAATACATGATGATAAGGCAACAATGTTATTAATACCAATTTTATGTGAACATCGAAAAGTGGACTTCTTGGCTGATACAGGAGCTTCTATTTCGATAGCGGATTTAGATTTTTATAACAAGTACTATAGTAGTGAAAGAATAATTAAATCTTCGAAACAATGTGGGGCATCAGGAACAATGTTAGTTTAGTAGTACTTGGTTCCATTCAGATCAATATAAGTTTTAACAGACAAACTTACAATTTAGAATTAATAATAGTGAAAAACAAATTAAATTATCCGCTTTTAGGTAGGAATTGGCTTGCTAAATTGTGTCCCAATTGGGAAAAGAATTTATTAGCGGATACTGTAAAATTTAATGACGATATTAGAATGGAGTTGATCCAAACTTCTGTTCAACATACAGATAAATTGTTTAATGAATATTGTGATGTTTTTAGTAAGGATATTTCAAAACCAGTTTCCGATTACAAGGTACATATACAATTAAAACCTGGTACTATGCCTATTTATAAAAGATATTATGATATACCAGTACAACTCAAAGAACAAGTATTTAACGAACTAACGAAATTGAAAGAATTAGGTTAGTTCCTGTTAAGTTTACTTCTTGAGCAACTTCACTCGTAGTAGTAAGAAAGAAAAATAATGAGATCAGACTATGTCTTGATTTAAAGAGTACGTTAGACAAAGTAACGGATAAGTACACATATCCACTACCTAAAATAGATGACACAATGAACAGTCTAAAAGGAGCAGCATGTTTTACTATTTTGGATCTTCGTAGCGCGTATCATCAATTAGAACTGGATGATACTTCTAAACAACTTGTGGGTATAAGTACACCTTGGGGAAACTTTATTTCCACTAGATTACCTTTTGGACTATCAAGTTCGGCACAGGTTTTTCAACGTTTCATGGACGACATATTAGGTCATGTAGCAGGTGTACGCTGCTATTTAGATAATGTACTTATATTTGGTAAGGATAAAATTGAATGTACTCAGAGGGTCAGAGAAGAATTATCTATTTTCCGAACTCACAATGTGAAGGTTAGATTAGATAAGAGTCAGTTTTTTTTTCAATCAGAAATATCTTACCTTGGGTTTCAAGTCAGTGGGCAAGGTATTAAGGTTATTGAAAATAAATTAGATCCTTTAATGAATGCACCGGAACCTCAGAATGTTCAACAATTAAAATCGTTTTTGACATGATAGCGTATTATCATAAACATGTGTCATTCGTATCTTTAAAAAGTCCGGCGTTGCATGATTTGTTATTAAAAGGTTAAAAGTGGGTGTAGTCACATCAAGAAAAGCTGGAATTTGAAAAGTTAAAGTCAGAGTTACGAAATGCTTTAGTTTTGCATCCATTTGATCAGGAGGAAGATATAGTGATTACAACTGATACAAGTCCTTACGGGGTAGGAGCCATATTATCAAACAAAACACGGGGTGTGTTAAAAACAGTTCTTTGTGCTTCAGCAACACTCTCTTCTGCTGAGAAAGCTTACTCACAACACGAGCTTGAATCGCTTGGAGTAATATATGCATTACGAAAATTCCATAAGTATACACGTGTATATATGGAAAATCAGTTACTATATATACAGATTTCTTACCTGTTAAGATGATATTCTCAGATCATTCCATTCCTAGTACAGCATCACCACGAATGTAACGATGGTGCCTCTTCGCTGGTTTGTATGATCTTAAGTTTGTATACACAAAAGAGGTAGACATAGCTGACTTTTTATCTGGAAGTCCAATGCCTGAAGAGACTGGTGATCAAGAGCTTTCTGCAACATATATAGTTACTTTAGATTCTCAATTATTGTTACCTGAGCA